>JABCKM010000171.1:0-10613 GCA_018221805.1 Rugosomyces carneus
AAATCAAATAAAAAAATCCCCAGCAGATTCTAAGAAAAATCCAAGAGCTTTGAAGAGCTTGCCCACTTTCCTGATGTTACTGGCAGTCAAAACAATCAACAGAGAATCATCTTGAAGCTAGTAGATTCAGTGTGGAATGGTACAAACCACATGTTCAATGCCTCCAGCAGCATACTTAGTCTTGCGTGTATGAAACTCAAGCATATCAATTACATGACCTTGAAAAAGCCCTATGATATAGACAAGATACTGTGTAGACAATATTATGAGAAGGATGAGTATTTTTTTTAATTGGTGTACTGGATTCAGAAGTTACAATCCTTCTAGTCCATTCCTCAGGGCATGCTGCATCCCATAGACTTCCTCTGTATGCCAACCCACCTCATAGATAGCTTTATGAATGAATGGTGGCAGCTTATAAACAGGAGTAGCAATATTCCTGAACTGATTAGCTTTAAACATTTTGTAGAGGGTGAATTCTTCAGCCATGTTGGCCCATTTAATGCCAGGAAAAGAGGGGAGGCTAACACTAGCCTTCTTAATCTTGCCAATCTTGATTTCTCCATGGTTAGTGATCTCAGCCAAATCTTTGGCAAGTTCTTTGTCTGGCAACTCTAAGAGCTTGTCAGCCCATCCATCATGCAAGGCAACCAACTTCACAACATTATTCCAGGTCACTGTGTCAATCATTTCATCTTTGGTGCATTTCCTTCTGGCCTTTTCAATGATTTTATTTATACAATTGGCATATGTGACAAGTTCAAATTCAAATACCCAGCTGAAGTTCAGTGAATGGGCTATAGAGAATACAGGTCTAGTATGAACCAATAAAGAGCGGAAAAGTTATGTGATTAGAGAGCATCATCCCACTTTTGATTGCTGCTTTTGCCTGATCTTCTTGTTGGAAATATACTGAGTTGAATCCAATCATCACATTTACAAGGTTCTGGATTTCTCTGGGGTCTGGCAAGGTACTCATAAGTAGAAGGCTCTGCTTCATTTTGACTCCCACACAAATCTTGAAACATGGTTGCCCTAGGAAGAAGTTCCCAAGTGAAAAGTTGGCTACTTTCACATCGGTATTTTTACATTTTCTAGACTGCCAAGGCAGGAAGATTTGAGGAAATATTCAAAAGCTGCTGGCAGGAGTTTTATGTGCCAACAGATACTCAAAAACAAGGGGTATACAATGGCTTCCAGGGGTTTTTCACTACTCATTGAAAAAAGAAGCATGTGTTTCAGATATGGCTCTGCTGACAGAAGTGCTATTATTGAGGCAGACAACTAAATGAGGTTTGTCAGTTCTCTATCAATAATTAAGCAGCAAGCCTTACATTAGTGAAGCTTGCTATTATGGCATCATTAGTTTCAAGTGAGTGTGCATTCTTATCAGCTGGCATCACCATGAGCAAGCACCAAAACAGATTAAAGGAAGACATTGTTGAGGTTTCTCAATTTGTTAAGTATGCAATACAACAAGATCTATTGTATTAGGAGGAAAATATACCACTAACAGAAGAGAAGAGGGTCTGATTGAGTATGATGATGGTAATGCTGACTGAATAGATGTTGAAGAATCAGGATGGGATAGTTTACTTTTAAATGATAAATCTGATAGTGAGAGTAATGCCTCTGTAGTGGAATAAATTCTAAATGTCTGTTTTAATTTCTATATACTATATATATATTTAGATGATATAATATATATATGCCATATAAATTCTTAATTCATGACAGTTTTGCTTCTACAAGTAGATGGGGTTTGTTTATTCTGTTTTATATGTATGCTCCATACCCTCTGAGAACTTGGATATGCCACACAGTGATGTGACAGCCCACTAGCACACATATTCAATGGCATACTGACACCAAAGCCTAGGGCTTAAGCCTGAGCCCTTCAATGCCCAGTATTGGTGCTTGGGCCTCTGTTTTGAGATGCCATATTAAGTGCTAGTCCATGTACTATCTAGTCACAAATTGTGTCTGATTATATATATATATCAGTTATATATTTACATTATAACATTCCTTTTTGGTATGTACTGCATAAGTCAGAAAGTCTTTGTTCACTATAACTTGTTACACTTCATCTCATAGCCATTATAAAGAACAAGGTATATTTTTCAAGCTACTGCAAAGCATGCTTGTTCTGTTTACATCCTTCCTATGACTCAGAAAGAGCAAGGATTGATCTCTAGCCTTAAATAAACTAGCTAGAAATCTAAATAAAAAAACATCTGTATACTTGGATTTGTTCAAAGGACAGTAGGTCTTCTGCCAACACATAGTGAAACTGGTATAGAAAGATTTGACTGGCTATAAATGTTAAGCCATTTTGTAGCTTGTTTGATATCTTTATACCAGCTTTAATGGGCACTTAGCATTGGCAGAAGATTCTCTGTCTCCCAGAGAAATCAAGATCCTTGAATATTCTAGATATCTTGGCAAATTTATTTGAGGCTACAGATGTAGATCAACTGACACAGCTGTGGCAATGCTAGTACCACCTAGACTGTGTTACTATGTAGAGCATTGATTTGTTAAGTTTGTAGCAATACAAGATGGGATAGAAAGAAAATATCCTAATGTCTTTCAGCATTCATAATATGAGGTTTTAGGATAAGGTCCTTCAAGGGTGCCTATTATGATATATTTTCTCAGCTACCCCAACAAAGATTTGAGATCTCTTCAACCCCCACTCAAAAGCTTTTTTCACTTGTATCAGGAGCTGTTTCCTGATTCTCACCAGGCAGGGGATTGTGATGTCTTTATTGAATCTGTTTTGACAGGTTGATTAAATTTAGATGGCAAACACTTTCATGCTCCTATCAATGCAAAGCAAGACATGCAGCCACCTGCTAAATACCAACTATCTAGAGACATTGATTCCATAATTGGAGTAATGCAAGACTTGCCTTTTAGACAGCCACTTGCAAAATTTCTATTAGCTGTTTTTTTTAGCAGACCTTGACAAAAGACTACCATTTGAAATATCAACTTCAAGGTGGATATGAGGTAAGTTTCTTCTTTCTATAGCAAAGTATACAATGATACAAATCACTATAGGGTGCATTTGGTGTATCACTCTACAAGATTCCCAACATGGCACTAAGCAAGGCTGATTGTTGGCATGTCACACAAATGTTCACAGTAGAGGTTGGGAGTTAGATATTAACTAACTCAAAAGACAAAATTAAATGTTGTGATTTCACTTTAAAAAGCTAACAGATTAGTCACATGGCATGTCTATGGTAAAGTGCTTCAGTAAGTAATGACATTGAACAAGCAATTCATATACCTAATCTTAACAGTGTCATAAAGTAGCTTTAGTGTATTATCTAATGCTAAGAAAGGAATGATTTTGACATTACTCTGAATTATCCTTAGTGTTTTGCCCAATTTTCAGAGAGAGATGATCAACACTATTATATTCATTTTTATACAAGAAAAACTAAACTATATTGCTATTAGATGCTATGCTACTTTCAGTTCTTTGCCACCTTGGCTTTGGGTTTTCTGCTGCCAGTATTGTATCTGTTTCATTGTTTACAGCACCTAGTTGTCTTTTTCTTGACTTTTGCTGGCTTGAACCTTGAATGTCATGAGTATTCAGATTGTCATTGTAGTTCTTATCTCAGGGTATTTCATCATCATCAATATGCATGGCATTGTCCACATGCTCACCATGCATGTGCATGCTCATTATCCACAGCATTATCAACAGCGCCCTTAGGATTGGCCTTGGGATGAGGGACATAGAGACCTTCAATATTGGAGTCATAGCCATTAACATTGTAGGCATTAGTGTTGTACTTGTAGTTATCACCATTGGGGTTGTTTGTATTGCTGTTACCTTCATCAAATCCAGTGCACTAACCATCTTTATTAGGTATACCACCTGCGCTGTTGCCTTCATAGAGTTTATCACAGTGGCTGTCATTGTTGAATTCATCATAGTGGCCGTCATTGTCAAATTTGTCATGGTGGCTGTCATCATTGAATTTGTTATCTCAGCTGTTGTTGTTGGATCTGTTACCCATGTTGCCTTCATTTAATTCACCACCCAATCCATTGACACCACCTAGGCTCCAACTCAGTACTTGAGAGCAGTCGGCATTACTTCCTTTTAGATCTAACCTTTGTTGATCTACAGCATTGCCACCATCACTAGGCAGTTGGTTGGCTTTCTTTTTGAGGGCTATATACCTGTGTTGCTTCCTTGATTAATGACCACATTTGTGCCTGAGTTGGGATTTCATGATCTCACAGGTTGCTCAACCTTAGTCATATTTTTAGAGTTGTAAACATCTGTCATTAACCTGCAAAATGTTTACTTAGATCCATTAGAGAGAAAGTGAGGACACAAAATGTCAACAACCTTTGCAACTTCAGGCATACACTGGTGCCTCCAGTCATGGACAGAGGGCATGCAAAACTGCATCATAGTGTCTCTGACAACATCCTGTCATAGATATAAATACAAAATTCACAAATTAAGTTAGAAGCTTACTGAAAATTGCATATACAACTCTGTATCATTCTCAAGTCCCATTGAAAACTTTAAGTTCTTAACACCAAGTGGACATTAAATAAGGTCTTTGCTACATGTAGTTGAAGCTTGATTTCTTCTTACTCAGTCAAGTTTAGCTACAATATGCATGAGAATCAGAAGATTATAATGACAATGGGTTATCTTATTGCTGGAAGACTAGTGCTCTGACAGCAGCAAGAACTTCCTCAGAGAAAATTGTGGCACTAGCTGTGGGGGGACTATTGTGGCAGAGGCACCATGCAAGGATGGGGCTTGGTGTGAAGTTGTAGTGCACTACTGCAAGACTTGATGAGAGGTTAGTGGGGTTCTCTATACAGCTCAATGAGACATCAAGTGGCATGCCTGGAAGTGAGGGGCTGCAATATGTATGGTCTGTTGAGAGCTTAACACAGGTTCTCAAGCACAGGTGGTTGCAGCTGGCTGCTGGATCAGACAAGAGATTGCAATGGGTTGCTGGAAGACTTGTCAAGAGACTAGGGTAGGTTGCTAGGGGATGTGTTGAGAGACTAGGGCAGGTTGCTAAGAGACTTGTCAAGAGATTGGAGTGGGTGCTTTAAGACCAGGCATCACAATATCTGGTTACTGAGTTTGACAAGTACTTGGAGTAGGGCATATAATGGGCTCCAGTTGAATGGAATGAGTAGTTGGAGTGGCAGTTACAGGATCAGATGAAACCTTGGGGTTGTGTGCTTGTGCTGCCCTTGCCCTATGCACAGCAGAGCCTAGTGGAACAACAATCTTGACTGGTGCATGTGTTGCCTTGCTGCCCACAGCACTAGCCTTGGCTTTAGTTATGGGCTGCAAGAAGGGGTTTTGATTTTTGTCATTGTAGTAAGGTCAAGGTTGAGGTCAAGGACAAGAATGGGATTGTTTAGCTATAGTTTAGAAATAAGACATAGGTTTCACAAGATGTAAGTCATTATAGAAATTGCTGAAGTTAGTATAAATTTTACAATACATCTAAAACATAGTAGAAACCACCACAGTGTAATGTTAGCAAAGCCCCAGAACACTGCAAGGTCACCACAGGTGACATGGCATTGTCCATTGTACAAGTAGAATATCTCCTAGTGATAACATAGATAGCCTTCATTCCATACAAGAGTTCATATTGTACATCTTGATAAATGATGTGTTACACATTGCAAAATGATCATAGAATCACCACTATTTCTTTGGTCAGATCTTCATTTCATCAGACACTGGTAACTAAATTGAAATGTTCAAATATTTATAGACAACAATGTGGCGCAACTTATTGTTGACACAAATGCCACCATATTACTTGTACAATCATTTCAAATAATGACATATACTCCTATTTTGATATAAGAAGTAAACATTGACAGCAGAGGTTTCTGTTTTGCTATATACAATGGAATCCATCACAGTATACCAATGTACAACTATTTAAATTTGTGACATATATTGACTACATGCTTTTCAAGCAAAAAGTTTTATAATGCTGTCAATAATGTGTGTATTGCAATATGCTATCATACATGACAAGTAATAATATCAAATTCTGCTCTTGCATCTTCAATGATAATTATCTAATGAACATATAGATTTTTATTTTTGCGATATGTTTCAATTGCTGCTCTTTGAAACAATCCAAATGTTGGCTATCATACAAAGGCCAACATATGCCATATCAAATCATTGCTACAGAGATTTCAATTTTGCAAAGAGCTCAAAACCTTTGTGGATATCTTGATAAGTCCTGCCAGGCTAACAGCCAAATGTAGAGCAATGTTGTCATAGTATGATAATAATTAGTCACAGTACAGTGATTCTCAGTGTTGATTTAGGTGCTTTCACTCAGTCCCCTAAAGCCACCATCTTAATATCTTGGAGAAGGAGGAGGAAAAGCCTAAGACTCAGGTGGGTTATCAAGGGTACTATCTCGCTTCACATAGAGTTTATTGATCATTGCAGACCCTTTGTTTACTCAATGAATTCCTTGGTTGCTTTCCTAGTCTTCTAGATCAGGTAATTGCCTGTGAAGACAACTGTTGTGCATAGAAATTTTGCTCATGTGGCTCTAGAAAGCACTGCATTATGTAGTGCTTTGATTGTCCTCATCCTAATGCAATTATCTGCAAAGAATCCTTTATATCAAGGCATCAAACAACAGACTATAACCACTAGGTGGAGATATAGGGTGAAAGGGGGTTCTTTGAATGTAAAAATATATCCTCTCTTTGGGATGACACCTCTGTGACAGAGTTTGGTCACAGTGGCCAGACCTGTCCCAACCCTTTCAGTCCAATTCAATTCACCATCATATACACTAATGTCATCTATGTGATGTACATTTGATTCTGTGCCTGCTGCAATAGGAGACTTTACCAGAAACAATTCTAGTAGTTATGGACTAAGCACTTGATACTGGCTTCCTTAGAGCAGCCATGTCTGGCTTTTACAAGACAGTGTCTTGAAGTTTTTCATTGTCACAACTTGGACTCAAAATCCAGTGCTCATGACTATATGCAAATGCTACACAAGATGGCAGATAATGTATTTACAGATAGTGTACCAGTGCATCCTTTCTCTAGCCACCTATTGACTGCTAAGTAGTGTTGCAGGACATCTCCTTACAGCTCTTATTTACTATGTGCATTTGGCAATTACTGAGAGCAACCAAAAGGCATGGACAAGCTCATGGCATTGATAAAGTTTTACCTCACCGTTCTTTGGGGAATATGGTCATCTATTGTCCATGCTATCCAGAACTACATGTTAACATGGAAGCTCAATGGGAAAAGACACCACGAAAATTCTGGTTTGGATCCTTAATCACTACTTTGATGCTAGCTAATCACCTGATTGTAGCCACCTTAACCAAATCCAGCTCACAATTGATGGGAATTTTCATGCCAACCAGTACATGAAGAACATGAATATTGACGACTATTAGAGGACAAAAGTTTCTATATGTATTTAAAAGGTCTATTACAAGAGAAGGAAGATGTGAGCTCTCATAATTTAACACATTACTCCCATGTGACACTACACAACAGAAATCCTCTCTATGTCCTCATATTAAGGTGAGTGCAAAACAAGACTGTAAGAAATACAGAAATATAGACATATCTGGTATTGTAAGTGTCAAGTGCTCTCATGTGCTTTTTAAAGCAAGTACCAATCTTCAACTAGGCAAACAGTGAGTCTTATCTTGTATGAGCCATCTCATGTTTCTTATAACAGATTTATCTTTTTTTATTTATTTATTTATTTATTTTATTCCAATTATTTATTATACTATACCAGCACCCTAACACAGTCCAGTCCGGGGGCTTTGCTCCATATTACATTACATCTAGTATTCCCGCTATGTAAGTAGTGGGTTTTAGGACGTCTTGCTTACCCAATCTGCATATTCTTCACATGCATTTTGTTCACATGATTCCACATGACTTGCGCGACTCCTATTTTGTATCGCCCAAAACCTATGTCTATTTGTCATGTCATCCCCCATTGCTAGTGCAAAAAATGCGCAATTGTTTGTTGACTTGCTTTATTCTTCACTGTGTGACCAGACTAGTCTGCTTTTTGTATTTTCTCTTGACACTCAGACTCTTTCAGCAGTTTTAATTTGTTACAGACTTCCATCCAACCTGTCTTATGATGAGTCACTGGCGCATTTGTGTCATCATCTAATGTTTGGGCTGTGTGCTTCTTCAAACGCTGCTCTCTGTCACTCAGTCTCCACTCATTGTTCTGTTTCCAACCCATCTCTGGTTGTGATTTCTGCAGTTTTTAATTTTTATCAAGACAATGCCACCTTGCTTCATTACCTACGTTGCATCACATCTTCGCTTGGTTTTTGTCTTGCTGCTTTTGGCACATGTTCACAACAACTTTCACAAATTGAGCACCAGCTTGTCTCATTCTCATTACGGTTTCCTCAGGACCTTCATACTTTCTTCATGGGTTTTGATCGGTTTACATTACCAGAAATAACCTTTTGTGGTTCTCTCCACAGATTGTTGTATATTCGGCCATTGTCTTGTGCCCGTGATTTGCTAGCCA
The DNA here is from genome assembly GCA_018221805.1 of Rugosomyces carneus. Taxonomy (NCBI): domain Eukaryota; kingdom Fungi; phylum Basidiomycota; class Agaricomycetes; order Agaricales; family Tricholomataceae; genus Rugosomyces; species Rugosomyces carneus. The sequence goes on from JABCKM010000171.1 coordinate 8,588, forward strand.
ATCATGTACTAAATAGTGACTATTTCAGGGATAGAACACATTATAAAGGCTGTATGCTCGTTTGCCAACAGCTTGGTATTCCCTCAGATTCCAATAACATCTTTTTTCACACCAATATATACCTGGCTCTATGTCCTTCCATCCCAACATCTCTGCTGTTACATTTTTTTTCTGCACACAACATTTATGTCAACCTGGAAAATTCCCTGGCTGATTTGTGTTCAATGTTCCATGATAACGCTTGCAGTATGATTACATGCTACAACACGTCTCAGGTAATTCATGATTACAGTTGCATTATGATTATCTGTTATACTCTGTCTTAGGTTAATTTGTTCATGAAGCACACAAGACAACTTTTGCCACAATTGGTGTCTGACAGTGATAAAGACTGCATAATCAATTTGTTTCGTGAAGCAACCTCATCTTATAAATTGTTGCAGTCAACTTGTGCCTGTTGTGCAGAATCTTGTCTTACTAGCTCCCTGCTTGCTATTCCAGGTGGTTCTATGGATCTATCTGTGCTTTGTTGGTCAGCCGATTGCACAATTCCATGACCAATCCCTACTGGTGATTTGTTGGATTTCATGTTGGCCCCAGCTGGTGTTTTCATGCCTTCAGCCCAAGGTCAACCTCCTACCATATTTCTATGTCCGCTGTGTCATTCTTTTCTTGTAAATGGCAAACTATTGTGGCTTTTTCTTGCTAACGGATTATATCTTGGTACTGTCCTGCCCATTCTTCAAGATCTCTCTCCAATTGAAGAGTCAATGTTTGCGCTGTGTCAAGCAAAAAGTTGGATTGTACAGCTTTGTTCACAGAAAGGCTCTGGAAATATTGACAATATATCCAATAGTCTCATCAATCAGTGTGCTCTTCATGGTCATGTTGTTACCTTCCCACAACATCCTGAAACCATTGCAACCTCATTACCACCATGTGTTGAATCCATCGCGTCATTCATTTGTGTTGTTTTCATAGGTTCTGTTGTCCCTTCTCAAGCCTGGTTATCCAAAAATGCAAAGCCTTTATGTGTACGTGCAAATCGCATGCGTTGTGCTTTACACTGGCTGAAACATCACAATTGATTGTATGCAAACATTACCCTGAACAATGTTGTGTTGGAACAATTGGAACAAGACTTGTCTATCCCTTACGACATTGAACATCTGCCTCTTAGTGAAACACATGAGGTGTCAACATTGTCCTACACTGCACCATCTGAAGCATCAACATTTGATGTTCAGGCAGAAAGTTTGTCACCCTCAGGTATAGCGTTCCAATAGGTGGTCATCTGCAATGTTAATGGGCTTAGTTCACCTAATGAACTTTGTGCAGCTGCAATCTGTCATGTTATGGAGAAAGGTGGCTCTTTTCTACAAATTCCGCATGACCCAAACCCCCTCAACAAGTTCAACAACCCGTCTTTGTATCTTATGATGTATCCAACATTGTACCCATATGGCATTGGTGGTTTCAAAGACCTGTCTTGCTCATGTATTGGCTTGTTCCAATCACATGTAAAACATCTTGCTTGACTTGCTGATCATCGATTTCAATAACACCCTTCATTCCTTTTCTCTACTTTTAACATGTTGCAACACTGGTCTGTATTATTGCACGCTGCTTTGAAGGTACATTGTCTGTGTGCATTTGATGTGACAAACCTTAATTTTTGGTAACAGGTCAAACAGTCTGGATTTGAAAATCTTGCAACCACCCTGCAAACTGTGTCACTACTTGCTGTTTAACGTGTCATTAATCAATTATCAGAAAACAGCCAACATTTATCAGATGATGATGAAACAAAAAGCATGCAAGTTCTTTTGCGTTGAAAAGCGAGATGCAAACTTGGGCTCTAAGAACACAAAAACACACACAACACACACACACCCAAGGTCACTGTGCCTAAGGGCTGGTAGGTTTGCAAAAGCTTTGGTTTTAAGTTTGTAGGTGAGGGTAGCTACGTAGAAGTAGCGTTTTAGATGTTACTAGCAACTAGTAGTTCGCTTTCACAAGTGGTAGG
>JABCKM010000174.1:0-10497 GCA_018221805.1 Rugosomyces carneus
CAATATACTTACAGGTACAACCGAGTTCAATCCATTTCGGAGTAGACGCGTGGACCTCGCCCAACAACCGTCCATTCTTGGGACTCTACATATACTATGAGAGTGAAGGGAAAGTCCATTCGTGGCTGCTCGACCTCAAGGACCTGCCCAAGAGCCATAGTGGTGTGAACCTAGCAGAGGCGGTGGGGGACATCCTCAAGGAGTATCAAATCGATGACGAGGTTAGTAAAGTTCGACCTAAATATCAGTAAAAAAGAAGATTATTGCATGAACAGATCTTGGCATCCGTCTGCAATAATGCATCGTCAAATGATACAATGGTCGAAAACTTGTATAGATGGATTGATTTCCATCCAGGACAGGCTACACGCGTCTGGTGCTTCTGCCACGTCATCAACCTCGTATCAAGGAGCGTGTTGAACTTGTTCGACGTACCCAAAAGGAAACACAAATCCAAAACCTCCCAAGGCAAAGAAAAACGCAGAACGGTCCATGAGCAACCCAATAACGAGTCTTTGGTCATAAACAACGACATGCTGAGTGACGATAGCGACAATGGTGATGATCTCATGGCAGTAGGGACGAGTCTTGCTCAACTTCAGCTTCAGGAGCTGGCAGACGACATCGACAACGAGGAACAAGACATGGTTGAAGAAGCTGCTGAGATGGATCAAGAAGTTGATAATAATGATGGTTGGGTGGATGAGACAGCGTCCATGTTGGAGAGGGAGAAAAAGGAGCTGGGGGAGTTGGTGTTACCTGGCCAGCGTGTGTTGCTGAAAGTAAGTGCATGTGCAGTTCGTTTATTGTTTGCTCATTGTGTTTGTTCATTGTATTGTTCATTGTATTTGGCTCAGATACGCAAGGTCAGCTACGCGATCAAAAACTCGCCCACTATCCTCTCTCCTCGCTGGACTCAGGTGTGTACCGATAACACACTCAAAGTACGACGATTCTCTCGTGACGTCAAGACACGGTGGAACTCGACTTTCGATATGCTTGATTTTGCTTACAAGTATCGCAAAGCATACAACGCGTTCACTGGTGATAAGGAATTGAACATGCGTAAATACAAACTTGAGAAGGAGGAATGGAAATTGGTAGATGATCTGCGTGACGTTTGCTTGGTAATTTCATTCTCCTGGATATCGACAAGTGATGATCCGAACAGTTTATGTAGATTTTCAAGGAGGCCACCGAGTTTTTTTCCAGGAAGGATGAGGCCTACCTGTCGAACATCATACCAATCATGGATTACATCGACAGTACTCTTGAGAAAGCTATCAACAACAAAACGTACTCCACTGCAATCACGGCGGCAATTGAGATTGGCAGACGCACTCTCAACAAATACTATTCAAAAACGGACATGTCAGAGACCTACCGCATCACTATGAGTACGTTATCACATCTATTCATTGTCTCCATTCTCAACAATTTTATTAAGTACTTGACCCTCGTTATAAGCTGTCGTATATGAGGGAGCATGGCTGGCCTGAGATGTGGATTGACACAGCCGAAAAACTCGTGCGCGATGTTCTCGATCTCAACTATAAAGACACGGATGCACCAGAAGAGGTATGATACCATATGATGTTTCCAATTTGTAACAATATCCTTACTTGTGAATCGCTGACTTCGTCAGCAGAACCCTTGCTTGCAAATAAACAACCCTCTTGTACATACTTTGTGACGCTATCACTTAATTTACATAATTACTTTGACTTGAAGCGCGAGTTCAAACACTGCACACAGCAAACGAACTACTTTCCTTCCCAGCTGCGGCCAAATTCCGGGACAAGACTCTAGCCCGCTTGCGCATATCCAACGGAGAGCTTGGAGATGAGACAACCCCACCCTCTGGCTTTGCCGAGGCATTGGCCAATCAACTGCTCTCTGCTTGGTGACGCAAGCGAGGTGAGGGTCCCCGCTGGCACCCTTTCCAACTCTTACAGAGTCAATACGCGGAGGTTCACGTCGCTTCGCTCGATCTGCCTGGGAAGAACCTGACCAACCTTGAATTTCGCGCCAATGAGATCGCAATCACCCAGCCGGTTCTCCACATTGCTCACCATGCCGGGAGGAATGGCTTTGATGGATACGCCATTGCCTGCTTCTACGATACCGCCCTTCACGATGCGCGCGAGATTTCCGGTGACATGATTGTTGCCGCGCCTTGTGAGGCCTCTCTCAAAGCAATCACTGGTCTCTGTAACCGCTTCTCAGTAATCATTGGCGTAGAAAAGTGGAAGGTCCAGATGGAAAATACCATTTGAGAAAACGGCTATTATAACTGCCTAGTTTCCTTCGAAGCTGCCGGTTTGCACGTCGAAGAGTTCCAGCAAAAATTATAGACATAAAATAAGGATATTATAAATGTAACTAGCGTAATGGCAACTGGTTAGTAAATGAATGTAATAGCTGGTTTAGTCATGTAGATAATATCTAACAAGTCATACGAGCTTTCTTACGAGGAGAAGGAGAAGTGAATGGGTCCATTATGTCAGATACCTTACGCTTCATGCGCGGAGTGGTAATAATAGGTTTGGGAGGGACAAGCATGCGGATGGCTGCAATATCAGCTGTATATACGTCTGTAGGAGGGTCTCCATTGCGACCTCGAAGTGACCAGTCAGTTAAATCAAAGTCAACTCTCGCAACTGCACCAGCTAGGCGGGCTCGATAGAAAGATGGAGCAATTAGGCAGCCATGCATATCATAGGCCGGGACTGGATGGACACAGTGTGTATCCACCATCTGGGCAATTTCTTCGCAAGCTGCATCGGTGGTAACTGGCCAGTTGGATATTTTAGTATAGTCTAGTACAATATGATTAGATATATGCAAAAGTAAAGGAACATATGTATACCTAATATATCGCTAACTTTGTGGTCAGCAGGAGTGGCTGACTCGGCAACAAGCTCTTCATCATTCCGACGCTATAAATAAAGGGCTCATTAATAATTTAAATTATTAAATAGATCAGGGTATGGCTTACCTCAAACAGAATATGGCGGAATTTGAAATGTGGCTTATTGGTAGGGTTCATAATAAAACCATGCTTCTCAGTGAAGCCAAGGGATGTGGCTTGATCCAAAAGCCAGTTTGCATTAATTACTGCAGTAGCGTAGTCGCTATGATATGGCTCGACATCAGGGATGCCTCCAATAAAAGATGGTTTGATCTGTGCAAGCGAATGAATAAATCTACTAGGGCCGCGGTAGCCTCCATCAGAAGATAAATAGAAATCGGTCTCGCTGATTTTGACTACGACAGACAAAGTCGCAAGTTCAGGAGTCTCGTCGAATGGAAGAGCGGTTTCCTTGGCATCGTCAGAGGAAGCTACAAGAAATGGGATATTAGCATAGATTTCAGTGAAGAAACTAATAGGAAAATAATTACCTGTAATATTTGAGTCTATTAAGGACGTATCAGAGGGTGAGGCAGCTAAGGCAGTAGTGGTATCGGCATCAAAAGAAACCTCGGGTGGTGATACGGTGTCATCGAAAGAGACAATGTTAGTAAAGCAAACTTTATCAGCCTTGCCTAAACGAGTCCACGTAATGCTTTCAGGCGTAAAGCCTGCACCTAAATATGTTCCGGTGGCCTTCAGGTGCTCACGGACCCGACGGAGTTTGGCCTGAAGGTCTTTGGAGAGGTCTCGGGAGAGTTCTTGAGAAGGCGTAACAGGTGGAGAAGGAAGACTCATGATGTAAATGAGAGGATGTAAGTTTGAAAATAAAGAGGGTGAATTAAGAAGAGAGCATAAGTGCAAACAATGGATAGAAACAGCTGGTAAAGGTGCGATGGTAGGACATGAGTTTTGGAGGCCCTTATATAGATTTTGAAGGTGGTCTGTGCGTACTAGGATCAGCGTATTTGCTAATGCAAAGTAAATATATTGGGGCAATTATGAAAAGCAATGGGGACCGTACTGGTGACTTGCTGATGTGCCGATTCTTCTGGAATTAATCTTCAACAAAAATTACACGATCCTCATAATTCCTCCATGGAAAGCAGTAAAAAAGAGCCCACAGACAATGATGTTTCAGTCCTTTCTATGTCTGAAATTCTCCAGAATGTAAAAGGGATTCTAAAGTTGTCAAGGGAACAGCGACAAAACAAGCAGATACTTATTGCACACGTACTCTCATCTGCACCATCGGACTGCATTCATCGCCTTTGCACCCTTGGCAAAGACAAAAGTATGCAAAAAGGGCAGGTCTCGACAATGAAACGTAAATGAGAGCCAGTGGAACAGGCGCGCCGGGTAGTACGAAGAATCAAACTCGATACAACCGAGGATAACCGAAGTGCCTACTTTGAAGAAGAACATGATACAAACAAGTTCTTAGACCTACCTTCAGAACAAGAACTTCTATCATGCTACCGTCGTTTTTCCGAAGCCACTTCAACAGATGCGCTTAAATCTATTACTTGTGGTATCTGTGCACAGGAAGTCAGCCACGCCGAGGATAAACCCAAACTTATGGAGCTAGATGCTCTACCAAACTCTCATCGCCTCATTCCACTATCATCCTTGGCACATCCTCAACACGATTTATACAACAGTCGGCTATTGGAACCTCGCAGAGTCATTCAAAGCTCTGGCTTAACACAAGTTTACGTATGTCAGACATGCCATCGCGAGCTGCAGAAAAACACCAACCTTCCTCCTCCACTTTCACTTGCCAACAACCTCTGGATTGGACGGGTTCCATGGCAACTCGAGATCCTCACATTTGCAGAGCAGCTTCTCATTGCTCAAGTATACCCACGAGTTTACACATTCAAGCTATTCCCTAAGAAAATCGGAGGTGTTCGGGACCATGGAAATCTTCAGCGAGGCATGCGCGGGAATGTCAGTTCATATGAGCTGAATATGGATGATATTGCGTCGATGCTCGAAGGCAATCTAATGCCTCGGCCACCCCGAATTCTTGCTTCTATCATCACAATCACATTTATAGGAGTTGGAAACCTCCCAAAAAGCAGCCTCAAAAATACATTTCGGGTTTGACGACACGCTGTTGCCAGCGCATTAATCTGGCTCAAAAACAACAACCAGAAATATTATAGTGATATCGTTATCGATGCTGAGCGGTTAAATCTCTTACCTGATGATGATATACCACAGGAGATTATTGAGACCGTCCACCAGTCGACAGATGCTGGTGTTGTTGATATGGAGAGTGATGGTTATGTTCCAAATAATGAAACGCTAGATTATGGTAAGCATGTTGCTTGTGTAGTCAGCTGTATGGCTAACTTTACAAATAATAGACATAGCAAATAGTACGTATAAACAGAATAACAAATCGCCGGTTTTGTGCTTACAGCAGGCAGGTGCCAGTGCTGGAGAGGAACCTGACGTTATTCCATGGACTGTCTCTGGAACAATCGATACCGATCTTTCAAAAATTAGTGCCAATAGCTTGATGAAGTGGGGACTTGAAAATCTGTGGAAAGATGGCAAAGAAGGAACATACGCTGTTCGTCATGGTCAGAAGCCTGTCAGTGATTTTGGCAGACCTAGGAATGCATTTTTACAAGAAACTACCAATTTTGACCGACCCAATTATTTCGAGCGTGCATTTCCGATTCTTTTCCTGAGGCAGATCGTCCACAGGAAGTTCCTATGCAGGCACATATTAGATGGGCCCCTTGCTATCATGACCGACGATTCCGGAAACACAAAACCTTTCCTTTTGTTGCCTTTGGTATTCAACAGCGGCGGCAAGCACTTGGATCAGCTCGCATTCAGATGCAGCGGAAGAATTTTGAATCAGACGCTCAGATTCTATCGACGATTACTCTTGAAAAGTTAAAACATGCACGTACTGAGGAAGAAAACCACTTGCCTATCTCTGATCCTGCTATTCGCCTTCTTCGCCAACATGTCCAGGCCACTGGGGGTCGTGTTCTTGGGTCTAACCAGTCACGCTACCAATTGCGCTCTCAAATTTGGTCCACCTCGATTTATATCAGTCCACCATCCCTCTGGATCACAATCAACCCTTGCGACCTGCATGATCCCATTGCTCAGGTTTTTGCAGGTGAAAACATTGATATGGATAGCTTTCTTTCGACTGTTGGACCAGACAAGGAGCGCCGTGCAAGAAACATAGCAGAGGATCCCTACGCAGCCGCAAAATTCTTCCATTTCCTTATCAGAGCTATTTTACAGACTCTTTTCAACATCAATGTTACGCCTTTCCGGATTGAGTCAGGAAAAGGAATATTCGGACATGTTGCTGCATATTTTGGAGCTGTTGAGTCCCAAGGACGTGGCAGCCTTCACCTCCATATGATATTATGGCTCAAACACGCACCTACCTCTGAAGAAATGCAAGAAATGCTCAGAAAGCCAGAATTTCGAGACCGTATCAAGGTATTCATCCAGGCCAATATCCGGGCTCATCTTCCAGAACTTGAAACTGCTGATGCAGTACAAAGAATTCCCAACAACGTCAAGTCAGCTTATTCTCGCCCACCCCATCCTGATCTTCCTGACTACAATATTCGTATGCGATCACACGAGCTTCAGCTTGCATGGGCAAAACAAGTTCATACATGTGAAGTGCGACACTGCATTATATATGATAAGGATGGTCATCCCAAGTGTAAGCGTCGCGCTCCCTTTGAATACGCTGAAGATGATTACATTGAAGAGGATGGCAACTGGGCACCTAAACGGCTGTATCCATATCTCAATAATTGGAATCCAGCCATACTTACAGTACACATGCACGGTGCAACAACGACATAAAGCTTCTTACTAATGGCCCCGATACTCGAAACGTTGGTGAATATATTTGTTCCTACACGGGTAAGGCACAAGGCAAAAACCACAATACATCAGCCTTAATGGCAGACGGCTATGCTTATGACGAAAAGCATCCCATTAAATCCGAAAATCTTTGTGATAAACAGCGCCTCCTCATCTTCCGCCTTGTTCACACTATCAACCGGGAACAAGAACTAGCTGCGCCAATGGTCATGTCATACCTCATGGGTTGGGGAGATGTATACCGATCACATCACTATTCACCTATATATTGGTCATCATTTATTAGCACACTTCTCAAGAATTTCTCGGAGCTCTCACCCTTCTCTAAAAAGTATGCCTTGAGTCGCGTATGTTTAATGCAGTATGCTGATTAACTATTAATCTACTATTAGACCTCCTCAAGCCTGCAACGACACTGGGTTAAGTGTAGCCTCAGAAGGTACTACGCGTGAGTCGGAGACAATAGATATAGAGAGCGAGGGCATGGTAGAAGTAAGTCATGATCAATATTGTTTAGCGCTTCTAACATACAGCAGCCAGGGCAAGAACTAGTAACGCTCCAGTGTAGCTCATCAGGTACACTAGCCAAAAAATGTCAAGCCATTGACTATTCATTGCGTGGTCAAGAAATGGAACATTACAGTGTACTCCGATTCTTTGTAGACTCATATGAGGTTGAGTATAAGGGCAACCAGAGCTATCCTCCGAGCCAACAAGACAATATAGAGGATGGCGATGCTCGTTCACAAAGAGGCCGAAAACCAAATCCACGCAGTCGCTACCTACCTCAACACCCTCTTTTCAAGACAAAGCAACAAATGATCAGAACTACGGGGCATACACATTTGCCAAACTTTATTGGTCCATACTTCCCCCGCAGAGATGATCCTGAAGTTCACGACTTCTATTGTGCTTCTATGCTTGTTCTTCTCAAACCATGGCGTAATATGAGTACTGATCTCAAACTACCTCATGAAACATGGGAAGACAGTCTTGTAACATTTCTTAAATCTGCCCCTTCAAGCATACATTGTATCTTGGCAGGGATTCAATACTTCCATGACTGCAAGTCTGCTGTCAAGCGCGACCGCCAAAATCCAGATGTTGAGCAGTTTGTTGATCACGCTGACAGCCCAGAAGGGCCAGAACAAGACACAATCGCTGCGTTTGGAGCTCTTGACCTCACCGAGAATTTGGAAGTGCTACCTGCCTTACCGTTCAATTCACACTTTACGGAAGAAGGCCTCCATGAGTTAGCTATCTCTTTAACACCCTGGGGCGAAAAGAACCATGGCAGTCTCGCAGCTCTCATTGGCAAACAAGCACGTATTTTTGACGATGCGGCACACATATGGAATATCAACGAGTCCCAACCTGACGTTAGCAACGCAACTAGTAGCTCAATGCAGCAGCTTTTACAGTGGACAGCCCAAATGGACGAATCTATTAAATACCAGAACTCTATTTGCACATCCTTGCAGGCCAATAGCAGACCAGCGTCGAGCATATGACATTGTGGTCTGGCATCTTGATCAAAAGTTAGCTGGTGCTAATCCACCTCCTCTGAGGATGATTCTTCATGGCGAGGGCGGCACAGGCAAATCAAAAGTAATTCAGACGATTACACAAGCATTTGTGCAGCGGAATGCCAGTGCTCTGCTGCTGAAGTCTGCATACACAGGGGTAGCAGCATCACTTATCGATGGAAAGACAACGCATACAATTGGCATGATATCACAAACAGGGCGCGCAATGAGCAATACCAAGAAAGCCAAGCTTCAAGAATTCTGGAAGACCTATGAATATCTAATCATTGATGAATTCTCTATGATCTCGAAAAGCTTCTTGGCAAAGCTATCCAGAAACATTACAATCGGCAAAACAGGTCAAGCACCTGCTAACGAACACGATACAAGTACAGGCAACTCTATGGCATTTGGGGGAGTGAATGTCATATTGTGTGGCGATCTCCATCAGTTTCCGCCAGTCATGGGGGGGGTTTCTGATGTGCTTTATACTCCATCATGGTCTAGTGATGTTGATCGTGCACTCGGACGGTTGATCTATGAGGAGTTCAGCACAGTTGTTATTTTGAAGGAGCAGATACGGGTGACAGACCTTGAGTGGCGGCAGTTCCTACGTCGGCTACGGAAGGGTGTGGTCAAGGAAGAGGACTTGGTCATGCTCCGAAAACTGGTTGTCATTAACCTGGACTGTCCTCCGACAGACTTTACAAGCTCACCTTGGAAAGAACTGTGCTTGGTCACCCCGCGCCATGGTGTTCAGACCGAATGGAATGACTGTGCCATCAAGAAACACTGTAAAGCAACAGGTCATCCACTTTTCATATGTCACGCAGAAGACACAATTCGGCACTGATCACTTACCATCGTTGAACGTTATGCCATAGTATTGCGAGAGCATGCCAAGGGGTCCAAAAGCGGGCGCAGGTTTCTGCCAGAGACAGTCAAAATTGCCATTGGAATGAAAGTTATGGTCACACAGAATGTGGAAACTGACCTCGATATCACAAACGGTGCTCGGGGAGAAGTTGTCAAAATTATTCTTCATCCAGATGAACCATTGGTCACACACAGCGACTGTGTAGTGCATCTCAAGTATCTTTCAGCATATCTACTGGTCCGCCTTGACAGGACGCGCGCTGAACAACTTGAAGGGTTGGAGCCATCCGTTATACCAGTCCAACCTGTTGCAAAAGGCTTTAGCATCAGTCTTACAGTGAACGGAGTCTCACAACAGAGGAACGTGAAGCGGAGACAATTTCCAATCACTGCCGCATATGCCTTCACTGACTACCGCTCACAAGGCCAGACTATTTCCAACGTACTTGTCGATATTGCAACACCTCCGACAGGAGGGCTCAGCCTTTTCAACTTATATGTGGCACTTTCGCGAAGCTCGGGGAGAGAGACAATTCAGCTGCTGAGGGATTTTGATGACAAGATATTCAAGGCTACATATGACCCATCGTTGCTTGCTGAAGATGACAGGCTGGAGCAGCTAAATCAAGAAACAAGTAAATGGCGGGAAGAGATGGAAACAGGGAAAGCAGCAAACTAGACGAGGCTGGCCACTGGTGGGGCGACATGATAGATTCTTTGCAACTTATATAATTTGAATGCAGTACGCGATTACATCAATTGGGAGGTTGTACTGGTCTCACAGCTTATTGTCAAGTGTTTGTTGTTATTGTCTGGGTTGGTCGCCAAACAAAGCAATTAAGGGGAACAAATAACCCTTGCAAGCAAGGGAATACTTGTTTGACTACTAGACAATTTCGCCACACACCAATGCTCCAACTGCTGCAAGTGTGCCTCCGAAAAATCGGTTCAATCAATTTTCAACGTTGACAGCAGGATCTGGAAAGCGAGCGCTCAATGACGAAGTAATGCGCTATCTGGCCACGGAGATAGAAGGAAACCAGAAGAGTGATCCCATCAAGTGGTGGCATATAAGGCGAGACGCGTACCCGCGCCTGTCAAGGATGGCGAAAGATTACTTGGGTATACCTGGTAAGTCTGCTCATTCTCACCTCACCAATGCAGCTGATCACTTTGCAGCTACATCAGGAAAACGTCACATTACTTTTTCTTACTTTTCTTACTTTTCGTACTTTCCACAAGTAGAAAAAGTACAATTTCTGGCAAGTATACAGTACTTGTAACAAGTAATCCCACTTACTTTTT
>JABCKM010000175.1:0-10456 GCA_018221805.1 Rugosomyces carneus
GTGTACGTCCAGGACGTACACAATTCGTTTGGCAGTCCACAGAATTAATTCCCACACATCAGATATATTTGGTAGCAAATGTGTACGTCCAGGACGTACACAATTCGTTTGGCAGTCCACAGAATTAATTCTCACACATCAGATATATTTGGTAGCAGATGTGTACGTCCAGGACGTACACAATTCGTTTGGAAGTCCACAGAATTAATTCTCGCGCAACATATATATCTGGTAGCAAATGTGTGTGTCCAGGACGTACACAACTCGTTTGGCAGCCTACAGAATTAATTCTCACGCACCAGATATATCTGGTAGCAATTGTGTGCGTCCAGGACGTACAATCTTCGTTTGGCAGACCAGTCCATTCCCTTATTCACAATACCAGATCCCACTGTATCCAGTGCCCAGGTCAAGATGAATCCAGTACCCAGATCTAGCTGTTTCCAGTGCCCAGATGCAGCTGAATCCAGTGCCCAGATCCCAGATCTAGTTCCCTGCAAGCCTCCAGATCTAGTCCACATCTAAGAGGCCCAATAACCTAAGCTCGTTACGAACAAACATAGGCTATAAATAACGTCTCACAGTTTTTTTTGCCACTGCTCGCCTGCATGCATTAAATATCAAGATATTATATTCAGATAGCAAAGCTATGGTTTATAGCAGTAGTTTGTACCCCTTACTTTACCCATCCTTTTGCTGCAGATAGCCGGACTCCGACCGATCATGTATATAAAAATTCAAACTCCGCTGATTTCGATCAAAGTGGTCACAAAAACATATCCTCCTGTATCTCACAAACCGAACCGCCAATTCCTTAGAAAACTTGGAATTTTATAGCTATAGTAGTATACTAACAGGATCTGTAATAAAATCCGAGAATCTTTTGTCCTTCGATATAGGAAAATGCCAACGAGAGGGTATAAATCCATCCTTCACATACTCGTTGTACTCAAATGCCTTATGCCGATTTCAGCCAATGTCACTTAAGTTTGATAATGTCTCACTCACCTTCACAAGGTGTAATACGGCCTCATAAACCTCGGTGACAATGAGGCCGTTCTTGTCCTTTGAAAGTGATGAATTAAAAATGTTCCCGACAACTTGTGACACTTGACCGCTTCTTTTCCAATGTCGCTGGTTAGCTGCCAACTTCATCGATGTTTCTACGATAGAGGAAGCAACTGCATCTTTATCTTTGGCAGTGGATTCCAGACCATCAAGCCACTTGAATTTCTTCCCGAAGACTGTCTCGTCGTCTGGAAGTAAGGTCATAACCTCATTTGAAGCGGAACTGAGGATGCTTTCGAGCTCTTGGCGTACCGCGCCCCCGATGAGGTTTTGGAGGAGAACATTCCGGTACTTGGAAACAGTGTAGTATTCTACGACAGATGCGCCAACGAGTGGACCTAGCTGCCTCAGGGGATTGTCTCCTTTCAGGGAATACAGTTGATCCTCGACGATGGCCCTCTCGACCGGGTGGGCATCGATGTTGCATCGCACATACGCCTTGACGTTCGCGTAGGACTTATTGAACAAGTCGAACGCCTCGGTGCCGTTGTTGAGACCTAATAAGACCTTCAGCTTGGCGGTGTCATCAGCATCCACCTCCTCGGCTTCAGCCTTTTCCTTTCCTTTGCGTGGCCTTTTTGCCGCACTGATTTCCTCAAGGCAAGGTGTAAATACCTTGGTGATGGCCTTTTTGTGGGTGATGCGATCCGCGTTCATGGGTGAATTACGGATTTGGACTTCCATGGCAGAGAGGGTATGAGGATGCATCTTGAGGATAGCTTGAGTGATCTGTTGAACAGTATCTCAGGTGATGTGAAGGGGTTATCAAATGATAACGCACTTGATTTGCCAACTCTGTTCTGTCTCCATTTAGCTGCGGAGAGTTGGTGACTGCCAAGTAGATATAGGCGGAGTAGTCTTCTCCACCTTGCTTGCGAATCGTCTTGACGTACTCGATAAGAGGGTGGAACCACCGTGATATCTGGAAACATGCATTAGTAAAGGGATTTCAAAGTAATATGCCTTGACGCATGGGGTGATGAAGGAAACTGGACAAGATATGAAAGCTGGCCCTGCCCCCAATATACAAACGCTTGCGTCCAGACGCAACTGTTTCCAACCCTGGCCCATCTCATACAAACACATGCGCCTTATCGCAATTGGTCAATAATTCACAAACGCTTGCGTCCCGACGCAGCTGTTTCCAACACTGGCCCGCAATATATCAAACACTTGCGTCCCGACGTATATGTTTCCAGATCGTACACCAAATGGAACACTCACCTCCTTTATTGTCTCCGAAACTGAAGACAGGGATTCGTGCAACAAAGGTATCACCGATTTGGTCATCAGTGGCATTACCTTGTGGGAAGGCATCGGTGCAGTATACCAAATGAGCCGAGCTTTGACATGCTTCATTGCATCTTCCATACCTCCTGACGATTCGGCGATGACGGTCAGGATGCTGTTGCGGTATTCCGTGATTCTCTTGAAGTGGTTGGCGGGCTCATGGTCCATCTCCGATTGACCCCTCAATATGAAGGGGAGAATCGTCGCGCTATATCTGTCCGCCTTATCCAGAAACCCTGGTGGAATGGCGGGATTTTCATCCACAGCGCTCCAGTCGGCATCTGCTTTGCGAACTTGTGCGGCGACCTCGAGATATTTCTCTTGTGCCTCGGGACTTTTGTCTTTTTCCTCATATGCCTCGCAAAGGGCTTTCACGAGCGCAAGAGCTTCCTTGGCCGAGAGGAATGGCAATCGGGAAAATAAACACGTCAAATGCTTTAGGCCCAGTATAATGATATTGCAGAGGATCTGTGAGAGTAAGTGCATGATTTGTGGTTCAAGCTTTGACCACGTACTCCGCCATGAACATCCGTAAAGGCTTTTTTGAGCCAAAGGACACTGAACCAATCCGCTTGTCGAAAATGGGTTCCGTACCGAAGCATATCCCCCGCTGCGGTTCTCGAGTGTTCATTGAATGCAAGGTTGGCAAACTTTGTCGACGCTGAATCCGCAATGATTGCTTCTAATGGTTTGCGGCCTTGGATGAGTGCGCGAAGTAGAGCGACAAAGAACTCTTCATTCGACTCCTGGTATTGATGATATGTGTCGTTGCGGGAGAGGAATTCTTGCAGATCCCGGGAGATATCTATGTAGTTCAATGTTAGTAAGTAGACAACGAATCCAGATACTGTACGACACGCACCTTTTCGGAAAAATTCACAGATCCACAATGACTCTGAGACCGCCAGCTCCTCAAGGTGCTTGAGGCTGTCCGTCAGCTACACGAGTCCCTCGTCATTCTCTCCTACGTTGTCCTCCTTCTTTTTGTCAATCGCCCGCTCGACTGTTTCTATACGTCTCGCGAGTTCATTGATCACCCATTGGGCAGCGTGAACTCGGTGCTGTCCAGCCAGGAAATTGACCTCCTTGATTCCATCCAGTTCCAAAGTGGGAACCGGACTGTTGGCGCCAGGTTTCTTGCAAAACGCAAAGTCTTCGGCTACCTCCTCTGGAACAAACGCGTGGAGAGCGTTTTGGGGGTCCCGGTTCTGGTACCCATACTTGTTGAAATTGTCTGTTAAATGACGGACTTGGGTAAGGTCCACCGGCCGGTCGTTTATGGTCCCGAATTTGAATACCGGGAGGTCTTGACCCGGGATTGTTGCAATCCTAATAAACGCATAACCTAGACTACCTTTGTCTTTAGCAATCCGGAGCTCGTCGTTTTTCTTTTCGAATTCGGAAGTAAGTCCTCTGATTCCCATTTTCTACCAAGTTACGCGCATCAGGGACAGGCACCCTAAACGAGCAAATCACTTACGGACAACTCCGAAGCCTTGGAGGCTTTTGTTGTTTTTGCTTTTCCAGAAGTGTTGGCAGGCATGAAGAAGAATTTTGTATGTAGGAGTCGTTTACTTTGAATAAAGGAAGGCGTGTGAAGTTCATAAATGCCACTCGAGTTTTATATCGACGGAGACGTCTTGTTTGGGTAAGCAAATGGCTTGATATGGAATAGCCTCGGTGCCTGTGAGATCGGTCTGTTTCACGTGGATATATCGAGCTTGTTCCGTTGACCGGAACACATATGCGTTATGGCGCAAGTGTTTCTTTGACACCATGTTTTATTTGTATTATTCGCCGTCGTGCATTATTCGGATGAGTTCCGGGAATATATAAACCAGTTTCATTCCACGTCACTACTTCGCCCACCAATGTCAAGTACTACGCTCCCCACTTGGTAAATTTGAGTTCCATCTCATAAAACATTCCCACTCATCATTCATCAAGCGATGACCCATTTATTGTAGGGGATGTCCCAGATGAGCTTGCTTCCGATGATCCTATTGAGCAGGACGTACTCTTGGACAAGCTTTTCAACCCTCGTCTGGGTCGTGCCGAAGATTCGTTCAAGGCGCAATTTGAAACTATGCGTCCACAGTCGATCACCTTGACCGAGTTACGGGTACGGTATGAAAATCACAAACGTAATATCTCCTTGCAGTCTCTCTCCGAACGCCACAGAATAGTGCTCAATCCCGAATGTGTCTACCCTTCAGATGCCGAGGACCTCAGCTGGTCGAGCTCATCACACTTTCTGGACTTCAGAATGATCATGTCCAAAGATATTGGACTTGATGGAGTACTCCCCCAGAACAGGATAAATCACAACTGGTCACTCTCGCTGACGTTCCTGGAGCATTTTCGCGAGTGGCGCACCAGTTATAGCCAACTTGGATTTGATATTTCAGGGTCAATGTTGTATATCGGTCGATGTGGCCAAGAGGAATTGTGGCTTGGATTTGCACCAATTGGGTTTGTGAGAGGCGATGGCAGTTACGTGTTTTCAGAGAAGGAACGAAGAAGAAGGAAAGTGAGCACGCAGCTGAGCATAGACAGGTATAGGCAGTTTTGTGGACTTGCAGCGGCAATACTCGACGAAATGGGATTTGGATCAATCTACAGCAACACCGCTTATCCCGACATTACTACTTTAGTGGGAATGGAGGCAACCACGAATATCATGTAAGTCTTATTTTGCCTAGTTCTCATGCTTCGCGGTTTGTTTCCGGCAATATCATGCTCTGCACTCTGCTGGCATATCTCGAACATTTGCGCCTCGACGCAAGTGTTCCAAATTCTGGGCATTATTCTATGACATTTCTCAAACATTTGCGTCCCGACGCAAGTGTTTGAATGTTGAGCATTGACAAACTTCTGCGCCCCGACGCAAGCGTTTGACACTCCTCAATTATTTGCGTGCCGACGCAAGTGTCTGAAACATTGACACATCTCGCACATTTGCGTCCAGACGCAAGCGTTTGTTATTCCTGCTCCCCATCATCATTCATGTCTTCCGGCATCTGTTGCAAGTCCATTCCTGACGATTACCCCCTCTCAATTACCAGGTCTCACGAGACGTTGGAGGTTAACCTTACCAATGCTTTACAATTTCACCATCTTCTACGAGATAAATATGTCGATTACTTCGAGAATGCTCCACCCAGCTGGAAAGAAGATAATTTCTTCCGCACTCACAGGCCGTTGTTGATTACCACGCGTTACGGTCAAAACCAACCTCTTCATTTAGACAATGCACTTACTGAGAATTGCTGGGAAAATGACCGGAACTTTGATACTATACGCCGCATATCTTTTGCCATTGCGACTGATATAAGGTAGGTACTTATACGTTCAATGCATATCTATCAACAATTGGCTTTTAGATGTCTAAAGATTGACCACTGGCGACCAAGGGATCCAGCAGCAATACTGGAGAGATATAGTAAAGTCTATTCCTCAGCAGATCCCGATACTCGCGTTGAGGTCGAAGATCTCCGCACCTACCCACTCGAGGATGGGAATGGCAGAGCTGTTCCTATCTACACAGACACCGGCATTCGTATTGCGCGTCAAACTCCCCTCGCTTATACCACTGACAAACCTTGCAGATTACTGCTCAAACTGCAGGACCTCCACGACCTCTTTGTCTCTCAAGATGTTGATGAGCTTGGTAATGAAACAGAACCCATTCGATATGAGGTATATCCTCAGGCGTTTCTGCGGAGTCATGGGCACTTTCAAGCAAATGGGTTGATGAGTGGATTCAGGCCCATTGTTGCCAACATCAACTCAGAACTTCGCATTGGTCTTGACACTGAAGATGAAGCTCATTATCCTGATGCTCTCAAGGGGATTGTGTGCCAGGGGTATAACGAGGCCATGCACCGTATACGTCCCTTGGCCAAATTTCACGACGTTCAGCTTGGGCATATAACAGCTGCAGCTGCAGGAACCCATGCCGGTTTGGAAAAAGACAAACTGGCAGCAGAGCGTTGTTATCGTAAATGCATCCCTGACCTCCCCCACCAACGCTTTGCAAAAAAGATTGATACACCAGGTTTGAAACGGGAACTGAGAGTGGAAAATGTTTACACACTTGACGTTCTGGCAATGGCTCCCAATTTAAGGAATGGCAAGTAAGTAACATTTCAGCCGTGTTTTGGTAACTACGTGACTGATAACTGAACATCCAGAGACATATATAATAAGGTGTTGCAGCCACTTGCACAGGGATGGAGTCAGAGAGACGTTCGAAGGCCAATTCGCCGTTTTTTGACTATATTCCGTCCAGAGGTAATTATACAATAAATGTTCACAAACCTCAATGACGTTGATTCTAGTGCTTCCCTGACCTTTACAAATGGGTCACATTCCCGATTACGACAATGCTAGAAATATTGTGGGAGAAGGTCATTGAAGCACATGACAAAAAGGAGGGGGTGAAACCTTATGAACTGGAGCTCATTTGTATGTTGGAGCGAACACTAAACTTTAGCCAAACAGGATCCACCAGGGTCATTGTCAAGAGTCTCATGGAGGAATGTGGCCTTGGCTTGGGGCTCGTCAATGATGGTATGCCCCTCCTCTGGAATGGCCTCTCGAGAAATGCAAGAAATGAGATCTATCTTGCTCCAAGCTGTTGGCCGACTCATTCGCGAACAAACAGACCCCTCATGGCATCGGCAAGATCGATGGAACTGAACTACAGTCTGCTACATGCCGAGGTGAGTTGGCAAATCACAAACACTTGCGTCTAGACGCAAGTGTTTCTAATTTGATACACACTAACATTGCATGCATTCTCCAGACCTATTCTGCACGGTTTTTCATCGAACACACCATCTCCGTTATACCTTCCGAGCGATATCAAACTTATTCAGAGGAAATCCGTCAGGACTTGAACATTGCTCACATAGCAATGGAATGCTTTGTTCGGGAGATGAAAGCTATGGTTGTACAAGGAATTACCAACAACCTTGACGAACTCGATGGCACAACCGATCCAAATCGCATAAATAAAAACAAAAGACGGCGGCGCGCTCTTGTGAGCTGGAATAAGGACCAGGCGCCGTTTTCGTCATCACGGGCTACGCTAATGAACTTGATTGCTGCTCTGGTGGATGATGATGACAAGCGGGCCCTTGGTCTTCCACCTGCCACACCCTCACAGATGAAGATCACCGAATTTGCAGTGCTATTATCCCGCATGTGCAGCCCATCCATTACCATAATCCCAATTGTCGCCCCATTGTTGAGCAAAGGTTCAGCTCATATAATAATCAAGATGGCAATAGGTTACTTTACACCCAAGGCTACCCCAAAGGACAACGAGCTATACCATATCCAACTAATCATGCGCGTTCTTGGGGGGCTCAAGGTTAATTTTGTACCATGGAAACCAGCTGGTACTGGTTCTCGTGGACGTCCATCCAGTACACCCACACATAGCATCTGGATGAACCTGGGGGAAAAGGACTCCACCAATGTTCCATCAATGTTGATGACTTACGAGGAGCAAATATCTGCTACCGCCATGCAAGGAGCGATTAACATGCAGGCGGCTGATGCAAGGTCAGAATATGAGATCCTAGGACTGAAATGGAAGGATGCCCATATCATCCTAGCTCGCACTTGCCTTCCAAAGGAGTGGAGCATGGACCATGCTCCTGACGGAAATACCTATGTGAGAGAGACATACCAATGGGTCCAGGAAACGTTCAACGGGAGCAAACCTCTTCACGCTCTTGCCATGCTCGTTGCCTTCCTATTCACTCTTATGAAACCAAATTTATTCTACGAGCGTGGATCTACATATCTCTCGGAAAATAGCTCACCAGGAGAGATCACCTCTGCAGTTAGGACGACACCTTGGACCTCGAAAGGCACCAGGACAAAAGGCGTCAAAAATGCTGGCCCTTATATCACTATGGTGTCAGTTTATATCATTGCGGTGTTTGACGAGAACTCACCACTGCGCAAACACACAAAGGGCAAAGGTTTTGGAGCGCCTTGGACAACTAAACACAGTGAGTATTTGAAATTTGAGGCATTGTACAGGTTGTCTGATTTTTTGGTCAATGACAGCCAATAAGGGGATTACTGCGTTTAATCTGGTCAGGCTAGGACTTGCAGACGCTTTGCACACAAAGATCTTTAGTTCGGCAACACAAGACGACTATCAGGTTATAACCGAGACCGAAGTACAAGACCTTTACGATGAATTATCTTCCGAGTTGTCGTCTGATGGATACGGGCCATACAACGCTCTGGTTCGGCTGGTTGGGTTGCAAGAAGCTGATAGAATTGGCCGTTTTGAAGGGCAATGTCCTTTTAGAGCGATTTCTGTTTTGCCTTCAAAACGGAGTCAGGAGGTGGCCGGAAGTGACGAATATATGGCTGCCGGGCAGCATACTCCCCGAAAACGGCAGCGCACTTATGGGAGAAACGCAAATTTGGGGAATTA
Organism: Rugosomyces carneus; assembly: GCA_018221805.1. Lineage (NCBI taxonomy): Eukaryota > Fungi > Basidiomycota > Agaricomycetes > Agaricales > Tricholomataceae > Rugosomyces > Rugosomyces carneus. Next base: position 8,822 of record JABCKM010000175.1, read on the forward strand.
AATCTTGGTTCAATGATTCATTCCTGATTGTTTATATTACAAACTCATATGTCTAGCGCATGCATGGCTAAAACTGATCATTAAGCTCCTTCTAATTTAGCGTACTATCCTTGTTACAAACACATGTGTTCAGATGCAAATGTTGCTAAAATCGACAAATATGTTCGCCACGTAATTTACCTTATTGTTGATAACTTGATATTATACAGTCAATTCAGCAACTATCAATAGGAGGATAATAAACACGTACGTCGAGACGCGAGTGTTTGTTTTGAAGTGGAATGTCTGGGTATATACAGAAACTCCGACTGAAGATAGTTGCAAATATCTCTTCCTAATTCCGGTTTTCGAACACATACGTTGCGACGCAAGTGTTTGTTAAATAGTTGAACCGTCATGGATAGTGAATATAACAGATAAGAATTGGCGGCAAGTCTGAAGTCTTCACGGAGTCGCTTCTCCAAGTTTGCATGAATGGTGTTGTCTTTGCAGGGCTTCCACTTGAAATAGTTACGATTCGCCAACACTTGCGTCGAGACGCAAGTGTTTGATAAACAGTGGAACCGTCAGAAAACCATGGATTGTGAAGATAATGAATGAGAACTGGCCGCAAGTCCAAAGTCTTCACAAAGCCGCTTCTCAAAATCTGCAAGGATGTTCTCATCCCCAGCTCCCACTTGAGTTGCTTGCTCATTTCTCGCTCATGTTTTGGTTCACAAACAGTTACGTCACGGCGCAGGTGTTTCTAGAATCCTAGCAAACCATCACCCCATGCTGACAACACTGCTCCAATTTTTGAACGATCTGCCCCTTGGCGCACCGGTTTAGTCAGACCTAGCTTTCGCACATTGCAGGTAGAATTTTTGCATCTAAAAGTACATGTTTACCACATTGATATAATCACGCAATCTCAGTAGTAACAATCTCATTGAGTGAAAGGTGGTCGTCGTGTTATCATTATATAAACATGGAATCAACAAGTGATCTACTCTTCACTTGGCTCGTCAAGAGGCCCTTGTTTTTTTAGGCGCTAATGTTTGTTGTAAACATTTACTCATCTTTATTATACCAGTGAACTTACCGGATGCATTCGATGATTTTGCACTTTTACGTGCATTGTGCGCGGTTGGATTGACGGTGGCGGTAGTGGTGGTGGTGGTGGCATCAGCAGAAGCGGCGGTGGAAGGCCCTGAGAGTTTGCGCTTTTTAGAGGGGGGGGAAGCATCATCTTCGGCGACTGGTACTTTGCTTGTTTTGGGTGTGGCATCGCTCTCTAGGGATGAGCAAGGGTATGGGCACCCGCAAGGGTTTGAGGGTGTGGGTGTCAGGGGTGAGGGTGCGGGTAACCTGTTTTGAACCCGCAACATACCCTCACCCGTACTGGGGGGTTGGCGGGTTGACTGGGACCAACTTGGTCCAGTTAATAACAGTCTTTTGGGGTTTTCGACCCATCTGTAGCTCAGGAAAAATTCCCAAAATTCTGTAAATATTTACTACATGCCTAGAGTATCATCAGATCGAGACGTTTGTCAGCCAACACTAAGCCTCTGGTGTAGTTTGTAGAAAGTTAAATGGGTAGCAATACAATGATTCCAAAAAACGGTACATTTTGCCGCCGATCGAATATCCCGCGAA
>JABCKM010000176.1:0-10424 GCA_018221805.1 Rugosomyces carneus
ATTGCTGTAACTGAGGCTGGGGTGCATTTGGGAATGTTACGCCACAACCATAGGGATGCCCCCTTCTTCAATTCTGAAAAGGAGGAAGAGTTAATGGGCTTCTTGAATGATATGGAAACCATATATGAGTCAGCAGGGATTTCTGATGAAGGAAAGAAGCGTCTCCTGCCATATTATACGGATTATTTGACTAGTAGGACATAGGAAGGATTCACTGACTTTGAGACGATGACCTGGGCTCAATTTCGAGAGGAATTGATTGCTAGTTATCCAGGAGCTAGGAATATGGAAAAGGGCACTATAGCTGTGCTCGAAACTATCTGTGACAAATTTGAAGGAATTCTAGCTTCAGAGGAGGGAGATCTAGCAAAGTTTGAGAGGGAATTTAAACCAGAAGCACGATGCATCCTAAACAAAGGTTATACGACCAATAGGGAGCTTGTGAAGATGGTAAATGAGACCCTCGATGACAATTTTGCGGACGAAATCTGAAGAACAGTTAACCAACAAAGTCATAGTCATGGAGTGCAAGATAAAGATGAACCTGTTACCATTGAAGAGTATTTCAAGTTAGCAAAGAATATATCATCAACACATTGCAGTGGTTCATTCCTGGGAAGGCGTAGACAATCCAAGAAGAAAGGGAAGTCTAAAGAGGACAGAGATAACTCCTCTAAGCGCCATAAGAAAGGAAGGAATACTTCAGATAATAAGAGGTGCAAGAATAAGCGATCAAGACTCTATAGCCCTAGGGATGACTCTGATTCAGATTCAGACTCTAGTAGCTCGGAGGATGAGGCATATTCATGTAATAGCAAGTCAAAGAAAGAAGAAAAGAAGGAACCCGCAGTCAAACGAGAGGATGACACCCTTGATAGGCTGGAACAAGCTGTTAGTTCAAAACTGGACAGACTGGAAGCTGTAGAAAAGAACATCATGGGGATGAATTCTCAGCAGACCAAGAAATTAGACGAACTAGCTAATAAGCTGGCGAGTTTAAGTGCCAGACCTTCTCAAGGATGGAACCAATTGTCCCCGGGGGGCGCACCAAATAATCAAATGGGTGCCTGCTTCTTTTGCGGTAACTCAGCTCATATGTTGAACACCTGTCCAGTGAAACAACAGTACCTGGATAGAGGTATTCTAAAGGTCATCTATGGTAGCATGAGGATGGCGTCAGGACAAGGGATACCCTTTGGACCAGATCATCTGAAGACCATGAAAGAAAGGATTGACTATATGATTCTAAATACAAAACAGAATAATGTCAACATGGTTTCAGAAAGCTATGACAACTCTGCATCGTATTATGATCATTTGGACTTTGGAATAGAGTCAGTCAACAATTATCATGTTCCTGACCCAGGTGCATTTGCACCTAGGTTCTACCAGACCCAGCCTGGCGTGTACCAATAACAGACACCTCCATCACAATATTATGGGGCGCCTATGATGACAAATTATAATGCGCCACCACCTATGGTTCAACAGGCCAAAAGGCAAGAGCCTAGGCATAATATTCCTGTTGAGGAAAGTTGTCAGAGGCAAACAAATGAGAATCTAGAGCTCATGTTGCAAAGGGCCCTTGATAATGCCTTGTCTGGTTATGTCAATACTCGGAGCAAACCAGATAAGGATGGTCAGGGTTTTCCCTAAGTTTGAGGATGGCTCCTAATCCTTTGGAAAAGAGAGTCAGACAAAGGAATAAGGAACTGGAGGACCAACATACTCAAGATGACTCAGATGAAGATGGATCAAATGAAGAAGATAATGATGAAGATGATGAGGAAGAGGATGAAGAAGAAACACCTCAATGATTCTATGACATCAGGAGGAGGGGTAGCCCTCATTATCTCGCATGATGGGAATCAGGATTTCAAGATTACCTACTCTTGTGATATGAAGATGCAGAGTCAGACAGCTATGAGAGATGCGTACCTTAGCGCTTACCTGCATGAATTAAAAGATGAAACATCAGAGAAGAATACCTTGGCACATTATTTTGCTCAGAAGAGTAATAATTATGCAAGCCTAGGCATTAATAAAAAGAGTGATAAGGCCTACTCGACTTATGCCACCAAGAAATATAAACCAGTTGCCAAAAAGACTAAACCAGTCTATGGTTCGTTGCCTGGGGAGTTCAGAATTGTTAGGAATATCAAAGGCAATCCTTTAAAAGATATGCCAAAGATGAATCCAATCCCTAGGGATTTTGAACCAACTGGGCGCTATACTCAAGAAAGAAAAGAGATAATAGATAAAGCCCACCCAGGTGATTTCTTATAGCCAGAGGAAAGGAAGCTGATGCACAATGTGATGATGGATTTCAACCAAGCTTTTGCTTGGGATGACAGTGAAAGAGGGAGATTCAAAGAGGAATTCTTCCCACCTGTCAAGATTCCAGTAATTGAGCACAACCCATGGGTTTTGAGAAATATTCCTTTGCCCCTGGGGATGCACAATGAAGTTTGTGAAATGATTAAAAGAAAAATAGCAGCAGGAGTTTATGAACCATCAAATTCTTCCTATAGATCACAATGGTTCTGTGTGCTTAAGAAAGATGGCAAGAGTCTCAGACTTGTACACAGTCTAGAACCATTAAATAAAGTGACTATAGCTCATTCTGGATTACCACCTGCGACAGAGGAGTTGGCAGATGAGTTTGCAGGCAGAGCCAGTGGAGGAATGTTTGATCTTTATGTTGGCTATGATGAAAGATTACTAGATCCTGCTTCCAGGGACTATACAATGTTTCAGACTCCCTTTGGAGCTTTGAGATTAGTAACTCTACCTATGGGATGGACCAATTCAGTCCCTATATTCCATGATGATGTGACTTATATACTTCAAGATAAAGTCCCCCATGTCACCAAGCCCTACATCGACAATGTTCCAGTTAAGGGACCAGTGACTAGGTATGAGGATGGCAAGGAAGGATATGAAACCATACCAGAGAACCTAGGGATTTGAAGATTCGTATGGGAACACCTAGGGAATGTCTGCAGAATTCTACAGAGGATAGCTTATGCCGGGGGAACTTTCTCTGGTACTAAGGCCTTCTTATGTTGTGAGGAGATTACTGTAGTCAGACACAGGTGTACCTACGAAGGCAGGAAACCTGAGGTTGATAGGCTAGGTTTGATTGTGCGATGGGGGCCTTGTAAAAATATTCATGATGTGAATGCATTCCAGGGAACTGTGGGAGTATGCAGGATGTTCATAAAGAATTTTGCAAAGCTCTCAGAGCCTTTGAACTGTTTGAAGAAGAAGAATGCTGCCTTTGAATGGGGACCTGAACAGGAACAGGCTATGCAAGCCTTGAAAAATACCCTAGTGGCTTCCCCTGCGTTCTTACCATTGGACTACAATATAGACACTGAAGTTGTCTTATCTGTAGACTCCTCCTGGAAGGCAGTGGGGTTTATTATTTCTCAGGTTCACCCAGGGCAAAAAGTGCCAAAGAGGGTGGCGCACTTTGGATCCATAACCTTTAATCAGAGGGAAGCAAGGTTTTCCCAGCCTAAAAGAGCGCTATATGGCTTGTTTAGAGCTTTGAAAGAGTGTCATTATTGGCTCATGGGCTGTAGAAAGCTTGCAGTGGAAACAGACACTTTGTATTTGAAGGGTATGTTGAAGAATCCTGGAAGGGGTCCCAACACCACAATAAATCGGTGGATTGATGAGATCTTGATGTATCATTTTGTTTTAAGACATATTCCTGGAAAGGACTTTGCTCCTGATGGATTGTCTAGAAGAGAGCGCCAACCTGGAGATGATGAGCCTAGGGAGATGGACACTCATGAAAATGAATACTTGGGATCCCTACAATTCGAATATCCTGCTCTTGATGCTGGAGAACCTGATGCTGAGAAGTATGACCCCTTGGACTTCGATGATTTTAAGAAAGAAATAGATACCAGGGGAGGTTATTTCCAAGCATATAGTTCTGTAGTAAAAGATTTCGAGGAAGACCTGACAACTTGCAGGGAGCAGGTTTGTAAGGAAAGAGAAGTCTTGTTACAAAAGAAGAGGGAGATGGAAGTTCAAGCATTAGGCAAGGAGTTGAAAAGTATTGAACAAGCATTGGTCAATGTTCCTATGATGCCTAGTACAGAATTTGATCTGCAGGATGAGGAGAAAGGTGTATATGAAGAACGCCACAGGCCGAGGGCTGCAGTTTCCACTGACAATCTACTGCCTAGGGTGCAGGAATGGCTTGAAAATGACCAGATCCGGCCGTGGGGTATGACAAATAGAGAGTTCAGGCAATTCCTAAGGTTGGCATGGAATTTCTTCATTGACAATGACAAAAGACTATATAGGAGAGCTGTAGATGCAGCACATAGGATTGTAGTCGAGAAGGAGGACAGGATGTATATCTTGAAGGTGGCTCATTGTCAGCAACACCTTAATGAGTCTAGGCACTACCAAGGAAGACGAGGAATAGCAAGAAAAGAGAATAAAGACCTTTCTTACATTGTGTAAGTCAGGGCTTTGTGAGAGCGATAAGAGAGCAAGAGAATTGTCGAATTGAGTGGCAAACAAGACCTCAGACCTCTAGGTGGGGATTAGACCAGTTCGAGACTGGTATTCCATGTTCATCCTAGCTACCTTTTATACTACAGGTCTAATACTGAGGCTACGCTAAGGCTATGTAATAAGACTGTGTCAATCCTATATGATGAGTAAGAACTTAGTAAGTGTCCTGTAATCCTATTGTGTCATTGATGAGTAAGGGCTTAGTAAGTACTTAGTAAGAATTGAATAATAGAAATGTGTCATAGCCTTGCAATGAGTAATAGCAATTGAGTAATCCTCATATTTGTAACACTCATGATCATTTGGCTCACAAAGGGTTCTATGCAACCAAGACACTCATAATGAGGCGATTTTGGTGGCTGGACTTGGAAGGGGATGTAAGGTGGTATGTTAGGACTTGTGATATCTGTCAGAAGCGACAGAAGGCTCTGTATAAGACGCCACCGGTTCAGACATATACCCCTAGCCTCTTCCAGATATTCCATTGTGACACCTTGGTGATGAGTGAATATTCAAATGGTCATAAGGTCATTACTCAAGGACGTTGTGCCCTTACTTCTTGGCCTGAGGGAAGGGCATTGAGGAAGGAAACTGGAAACTCAGTTGCAGATTGGCTCTTTGAGGATGTAATTTGCAGATGGGGAACTGTTAGAGAAATCGTCACAGATAACTCAGCAGCCTTCATTAAAGCAGTCAGAATCTTAGAGGAGAAATATGGAATTGTTGGAATCAGGATCTTGGCTTATAACTCTGCAGCCAATGGCAGAGTGGAAAGAATGCATTGGAATACCAGACAAGCTCTTTATAAAGCATGTGAGGGTGATGTAAAGAAATGGTTTTGGTATTATCCTTTCATCAAATGGGTGGAGAGGGTGACAGTCAAGAAGGGCCTAGGGTGTTCGCCGTACTTTGCTGTGACAGGAGCACATCCTACCCTTCCTTTAGATGTGATAGAAGCAACTTGGATGGTGAAGACACCAGACAGGGATCTCACAACTGAGGAGCTGTTAGCCTTCAGAGCTCAAGCTTTGACCAAGCACAGGGATCATGTAGACAAGATTCAAGAACAAGTTAAGCAGGAGAAGATTGATAGGATGAGGCGTCTGGAACAAACAGACAAGCATAAGATTAAGGACTTCAGATTTGAGCCTAGGGAGCTTGTTCTGGTTCATAACAGTGCCATTGAGAAATCTTTGAACAAAAAGATGAAGCCTAGGTATTTGGGACCCATGGTGGTGATCTAAAGAACTAGAGGAGGCGCTTATATAGTGTCTGAATTAAATGGCAGTGTCTTCCAAGAGAAGGCGGCCACTGTCAGGATCATTCCCTATTTTTCCAGGAAAAAGATTACCTTGTCAAAACCAGTTCTAGAGTGGATTGATTTGGCTAAGGATGATTATGAGCTCTTAGTGGAAGATGAGGAACGGATTGCTGAGGCTTAATACATGCCTAGGGTTGTACATTGAGGTTTAATAACCCTCTGCGACCTTACTGGAGGTTCTGCACCACATGTTGATGCATACTACGCATAATTGCAATTGTATAAAAATCCTGCCAGAGGGAAAAACTACAATGCAACTACTGGTTTACTTGAAAGATATAAAGAAGACGCCTTGCATAGGCCACATGCTCCATAACATTCTTATCCTCCATCCAATGGAGTATCTTCTCATGTTCAGCAACCCAAATCTCCCTGGCCTGCAGGAGGAAACCAATCTCATGAGTAGTGGAGACTATACGTTCTCGTAAGGCTCCTTCAGAGGTGCGCAACGCCTGCTCATTGGGATCTGGGGTGAGAGAGATAGCTGTCAATGCAGATGAGCGAATGAGAGCAGAGGATTCGTTAGTTACGGCAGTCCTAGCAGCTGAAAATGAGTTAGTACAGATACCTAGGGTGAGGAGAGTTTGTTGAGCGAACCTTCAACGACTTCTTTGGTATCTGGGAATCTACTATTGGAAGAAGGGTACTCCGTGGAGTCCCTCCTTGGCCTTTTCTTGGGTTGTGGGATAGGTGAAAATAGGCTGGAGTGGTTGGTAGCTAGGGCAGACTGTGTGGACTCCTAAGAGGTGGTTGGTCAGTCTAGCGTGAATTGAAGAGTGTTGGGGCTCACCGCAAACAAGGCAGATGATCCTTGCTTCGCTGGGGCCGTAGTCTTTGATGCAACAGATGAAGCTTCCTGTGGATTGGTGGCATTGTCTGATGTGGTGGGGTCCTAATAATAAGGACGGAGTTGAGGGCCAGATATGCTGGGTCAATAAGATAGAGAAATAAGGGAGAAGTGGCGCACTGACCAGGGTAGAATCTGCCATGTCAACATTGCCAGAAGGCTTGGGCGTTGGGGCTGGTTCTTTGAAAAGGAAGGGAATGTAATCCCTTTCTATAGCAAAGAAATCGGCGGATTGAGACTCACTGGATTTGCGATTGCGGTTACTGGGGCCCTAGGCATGATCAATATGCTAGGTCAACTATGCAGGTGTTGGGGTATACCTTGGGTGCATTAGCAGAGGCAGTAGACGAGTTACACTTGTCTATAGCAGTGTGTACTGCGACGAGACCTTGGAAGAAATGGGACTCGAGGGATGCGCCATACTTCTTATTGGCAGTGACAATGCCCTGCAGAACCTTCAGAACTAGTTCCTCACGACTTTTGTCCCCCAAAAGACGCTTGACATTGTCTTCTGGTGGGAAGGACTGAGCGCGGGACTGTGAGGACAATAACAAGAATAAGAAGGGAATGCTCAGTCACCTTAAGAGCAATGGAATAATAGTTGAGAGCATCTTGGACAGAGTCCTCGGTCTTGGCTTCTGCAAGATCCTTGAGACAGGCCCTGGTTTTTTCAAGAAATTTTTCCATAGCTGGCTGGGGTGGGATGATGTCTCTGAGGTGAAGCCTGGGCGACCTTTTTATAGCTGGTGTTTATGTGGGAAGCAGGTTCGATCGTGTTTTTCTTCTAGTTGTCAGGGAAAGTAATAGCCCAGAGGGCTATGTTTTTCAAAGACAGGGGGAGGGCCACGGGGTTCACAGCCTTGGAGCTGATTGAATTTCACATGGCATTACAACGAGCTTTGGGACCACAAGGAAACACAAGAATATTGAAATTCCATCAATCATATTGATATGTGACATTGGTAATGAAAATCATCGCCACAATTGATATATTGTTGATGAAAAACAAGAATATTCAATAAAGGTTAACATTGTGACAAAGTAACGCCACACAGTGTAGAACAACATTTTAATTGTTGACACTGATAGTGAAACGCCTTGAGGTGCATATGATCAAATATTGCGCCCTAGGTATTACTTAGGAAGGTGCTTATAGTCACACATATAGAGAGAAACAAAGATGTCATGGATTTATATGAAACTAAAGTAGTCTAACAGTGTTGGGAGACTACAATAGTTAAAAGAAGTGATAGTCGAGTCCCTATTAAAAGGGAACTCAAAGACAACGATACGAGACAAAAGCGTTCATGTTTGGATGACAAAAAGAAAGAATTATGACTGCTAGGCATCCTTATCTGCCCCCATTGCAACACCCGAGACTTCCTCTTCCTCTCCCATAGTCTGGTCGGTTGGAGAAGAAGGCATGTCTTGAATATCTAGCACGGGTTCAACAGACAAAGGGGAAAAAGCAGGTGAAGGAGGAGACAAGGATTGGAGATGGGCAAAAGAAGGATCAACAGGAGTTGAGACAGGAGCGTCGACGGTTACACAAGTGTTCTGAGAAAGGAAACCCACCAGAGACCAGGTGACAGCGAATTTGGACGGGTCCAGGAAAAGGTTAAGAAAAGGAAGAGGGGAACCAGTGCTGGACCCTGCCCTGCCTTATATTCCAGAAGACTCGCTTGACTCATCAGCAAAGGACCCATTATCCATAAAAGTCAGCTGGGTCCACACCAAACGGAAGTATTCATTATCGTCGAGGGAAAGGAACGCCTTGAGGGCGTCTTCATCGGAGAAGGTGCTTACATCGAATTTGCCAGTAGGAAAGTGAAGGAGGGAAGTTGAGACAGAGTGAATGAAGTGTTTGACAATGAGGGCGCGACAATTTTCAGTAGTGTTGAGGACTTGAGACAGATTGAGCAGTTGTTGGTTCAGACTCTCGATTTCCTCCAAGTCTTTAACTATATCTGAAGCACCAAAACGTTGCTGATGAGATTAGAGATGGGCGAAAAGAGAAACACTTACTAGAGAGGTCCTCAGAGGCAAATCCTCCACCATTGCAAATTTGAACGCGAATCTCTTTAAGGCCTAGTTTGAAGTCACAATGTCCTTGGTGGCTTGAACGACAGCCCAAGCAATTTGTATTCCAGCCTAGAAAGCCACATTGGGCAACCGAGAAACCTTGCTTGCAAAACAAGGAACATTGGAAGTTGGGCTATGGATAAGAGGATTTAGCAGAGGAATATATATAAAAAGGGAAACTTACTGCAACTTTGAGATTGAGAAGAGGGGAGAGATCCTCAGCAGTGAGTCCCTCAGGGTTGAAATTCCAAACCTCAGAAATCAAACGTAACGGCGTAATTGAGGCTGGGATTGGGGATTCTTCAGAGACCGTGCAACAAGTAGCAAGAGTGGGCCGCCCACAACCACGTCCCCGTTTGCCAGAAGGAGGTGGAGAGGGAGGTGGAAGCTTCTCCTTATCGGTGTTGTTGATTTCATCCTCATCCATTCCATCATTGTCCTGCTCAGGAGTAGGAGATTGTTGTTGTTTGTGTTTTGAAGCTGAAGGGAAAGGTACCGGAGAGACAGTGTTGAAAGAAGTCCTAGCTACTCGGCGGCTTCTTCTAGCCATAGTAGGTGGTTTGGAAGAAGGTCGGGAGCTAGTAGCAGAAGGAGGAGCCAAGTTGAAAGTATTGGCGCAAGTGATGACTACAGCAAGGGATGGCAATGGTGAACGGACTGAGACAAAGGGGATATGTTTTAAACTCGGACGAGGTGGCTATTAGGAAGAGTTATAGGCAGAGATGAGAGAATAAAAGGGCAATTGTGACTTAACTTGGGATCTTGGTAGAGGTAACTGAGAAGGAAAGGGAACTCCTCCAGTAGCTCGGATTTCACCATGTCCAGAGCAAGAGCCAATTGGGCTGTCCAGAAAAGGACACTATCTGCCCAGGGATGAAACACCCCAGACTTAGTGTTCTCATCTATATAGGCAGTGCAAGCTGGAGTGAAGTCATATAGTATTTTGAGAAAACAAGTCTTGGGTAGATCCAGGAATGCATCCTCAGAGATTAAGAAGGGGAGGAGAGTCAAGACAGAAGGGAAAGCGCAAAACTTGGCTAAGGGATCGAATGTGTAGAGGGTTTCGGAGGAGGCCTTCGGCGTTGGTTTAGGACGAGTGGGCGGAGGGATTGAGGACTCTGGTGACATCCAGTCAGGCTGCTCTTTGGGCGTGAACCGTTTATAACTGGCTGAGAGGAGCCATTTATCCCAGTCTCCATCCTTGTACATTCGGAGGCGTGAGTCGTATAACTTGCGAACATTGCCTAGAAATTGATGGCCCCACTCAGGAGGTTCCTTGACCTTGTGAGACTTCAAAAGATCGATGTACGCATCCTTAGATAGGGGCATCAATTAATGAGATTGGGAGTGTGAAGAGGAGGAAAATGTACCAGAGCAGGGCGGCAATCAAGGACCTGTTGGGCCATTTGTCATATAGTAAGTGAGGCGCGATCATCAGCATAGGCAAAAGTGTGCCAAAAAGTGGTCACAGCATCGACGCGTAGAGGGGCCAAAATATCAGCTGGAGGCGCGCGTTTTGGTGCCATAGCTGAGAGAGAGAAGACAAAAAGGGTGGGAAAATAAACAAAAAGAACAAGTCTTTATAGAGAAGACTAATTGTCAAACATGAGTCCCGACAATTCAACGATCTCTTGA
>JABCKM010000177.1:0-10406 GCA_018221805.1 Rugosomyces carneus
TGGTTATGTGTATATACAGACTACAGTTTATGCATTTATAGTCTGGATTAACTATATTTGTCTCCTGTGCAACAGCAGAGTCTAACAATACCACTTGTCAATGAGTTTTGTCATCAATAGACCTCTCAAAGCATATATGTGGTGCCACCAACCTCTGTTTCATGTGTTTATAGTTGTTGTATTCTGAGAATAGTATGCCTATATGGTGTAGATTGACAATACTACATATACGTAAGTATATATTTGAGCATACCATTGAGATAGCTCCTATGGTTTTGTGAAACTAAATTCTTGTGATGCACCTGATCATAGCATGAGAATACCACCTCTAGCAGATATGAAGTGTGTCAGCACTATGCTTGCAAGTGACTAGCTTCCATAACCCATATAAATTCATGATAGCAATATGTGATGACTATGAAGATAATTTCTCAAGTTGTACCAAACTATGCCATCAGCCTTAGCAGTCATGGAGAACCTTGGTAAGTTCCTGTGCAGTATCTTTATTCTACAACACAAATAAGTTGTATAAATTAAGTTGTGTAGGACTCTAAATGCAATATTATGGTTGCTTCCAACTGTCTGGATGATTTATATGGTTTGAACCAGCTGTAGATACTATGATACAGTTCCACTATCCACCAATAGACCAAACCTACACTCAAGGTATTAGATGACTATCTAGATAATCAGTTGTGTGGGACTATAAATGCCATCTTACAGTTGTATCTGACTGTCTGAATGGGTTTTGTGGTTTGGACCAATTGTATGGATAAATCTGTGGTTGTGCTGTACCACAATTTACCAATGACATTACGCACAAGCTGCCTCACCTGGTAAATAGTTAGACAAAATACACGTTGTGATCACAGTTGTATTAGAACCAAATTAGAACTCTGAGCAATCGAAATTCTATAGTTGCCACATGCCATGTATACTAAATGACAGTTTTACTACACTAATTTTGCTACACGAGCTCGCGAGAAACTATTATTATGCCTAGATTACTCCTCTGTGTCCGAGATCATGATGATCTCGGAGATAAGCCTCTTCTCGAGCACGGCCTCAGCTGTTCCGAGTGCCTTGCGAATTTTCCTAAGGAGCAGAAGCTCCCTCTGGGCGGGATTTTGAGTGTTCGAGTATATATCTTGTACACTTACCCTTGTCCACTTTTTCCACCACTGTACCATGAAGCCACGCTCGTATGCATGGAGCCTGCCCTTTCGCCACGGTTCCGCTATACCTTGTGATGGCGAAGTCAATGTGGCTTGTTTCCACCACCACCAGTCAAGGAGGACATCATCCTCGTAACACCCACAGTGTAGCTTCCCCTTCGTGCGCCTCACAATCTTCACCGGTTTGTCCTTGCTTCCCTTCTTGTTGCTATTAGCACGACGAACCCACGGCACGCCTGTAACGGCATTTGACGCTGGCGGATTTGTGTCGTTGACGGCACTGGTCTTATCGTGGTAGAGGTGGTAGGGACAGACGATGTTGAAGAACTTCGTCGTTAGGCAGTGAATAGCAAGTTCTCGGGTTAGACAACCCACTTCCGGGCAAAACTCCGCGATATCTCGAAGAAAGCGGCGGAACCGGATAGGAATAGGCTTACTATTCTGTAGGAACGCGCTAATATGGGCACGACATTGGGCTGGGAACACGGTTTCAACAAGCTGAATATCAGGGAGGGGATCATGCACATACCTGTCTTCAACTCCTTCTGGGAGTCTGTAAGACGATCCCACCGTTTGCGGTTGCTCACTTGGGAAAATGAGTAAGTATAATCACAGTAGTATTGAACACGCACAACGTTTTGGTTTAGAACCGTTCGCGTCGTCTTCTCCGTTGTCATTTCCTTCAGGGTTCTCATCGTCAACGTCTTCATCATCTTCATTATCGTCATCATCGTCATCATCATCATCATCATCATCATCATCGTCGTCGTCGTCGTCGTCATCGTCGTCGTCGTTACCATCATCTTCATAGTCGTCGTCGTCGTCGTCGTCGTCTGCAACAATGGTCTCAGGCTGCATACTAGCGTCAATCGGTTCTGATTTGGCCGTCCCACCGACGCATCTGCTCGCTGTGCCTCCATCGCCATATTTCCCAGTATTTGGAACACCCTTCGGGACAGCCTTGACGATGCGTCCGCCGTGTTTACGGGTTTTGCCTTTGGTAAGCTTTTCATCCGCCCGACTCTTCTTCATCTGACGCAAGGTTTTCATCATATCCTCCTTGTCTTCTCCGGTGATTAACCTCAGCCCATCAGGTTTCAAGGAATCTCCAGCCTCGCCCGCCTCATCCATCCTGTGACCCAAGTCCTCGGTCTCCTTTATTTCAGGCTTGACTGGAACCTCGTCAAGTCCAATACCGTTCCATTCGTCGAACCAGAATTCGCCGTCATAGTCATCTATATCCATCGGAGCGCCATTATCTAAGACGACGCGAGAGGAGTCAGAAGGCGGGGAGGGGGAAGACTCAGAACTTAAGTCCGGCTGTGGTGGAGGGTTCGTTGTTGATGCATCGGCGGGCCAGTTAGCGGCTCTGAGTCTCTGTCGTTGATTTGGTTCTTCAGAGTTCTCGAGCGCGCGTTTGGACGAGTAAGTGATTATCTGTTTTTTTGGCTTGTCACAGACCGAATCAGAGACGTGAGAACTATTGTCAACAACATTGAACTCCCCGCCGTCGTGAGAAGTGGCCTCCCTTTGCTCTGGGTTGAGGGCATGAGCGATAGGAAGTGGGATTTGGGATGGTGGAGGGGTATTCGAGTTGGAACGCAAGGTGGGATCCGGCACTTGGGCCTCATTTGCACGAGTCACAGGATCTTCCAGATGGCTGGCAGCGTCCTCTAGCGTGGACGCCTCAGCCTCATCGCCAGAAACCTTCGGGTCTTCATCCACCACGTCTCCTTTTGCTTGGGCCGACTGAGAACCGCTCTCTGGCCCTGGGTTGCATTCGTCCGTAGCGTTATCGGGAATAGGAAGCTCGCCATCGCCGCTTGCTGTCTCCTTGGCCTCATCCACACCAACAACTGGACCACTAGTGTCGGACGGATTGGTCTCGGCTGTACTGGTGTCGTCTTTGTCGCCAGTGCGTGTGAGCTCGTGAAGCTCTGGAAACTCAAGGAAAAGGTTATTGACGTTCCTTTCCACCTGTAACATGAGTGCTTTTACTTTCTTCTCTGCAGCTACCATAACAGTTAGTATCCAGATAATGGATTCAAGAGTAAATCTAACCTTGGCTACCGCCTCTGCTCTTCTTGGATTGTTTCTCGTGAACATCGGCTAGGCGACGTCGGCAGTCTTCTCGTTGCTCAAGTAGGTCCGTGTATGCTTTAAGTGCTTCATCAATACTCATGGAACGGTCTCCTGAACGGTTTCCTATGGCCCAAGTTCATGTTAAAAGGCTTCGTACCCATGATTTGGGCTAGGACTTACGACGAGCGGGCATTGGTGGTGAATGGAAAAGCGAGGTACAGGTGGTGAATGGAAAAGCGAGGTACGTCGAATCTGAGGTTCCCACTTTATATTGAACACCAGACCCCAGCCCGAGCATTCGGAACGCTCCCCAACATGGTCCCTCGGTATCCTCGAAAATATCCGCTCATCCCATCCCTAGTTTCAAGGCTCACGGGTCACGTATGGCTCCGACCAAATCGCATTCATTTGTTTATCCTGACTGTTGCAAAAGGAAGTATGCCATGTCTGCTCAAATATTACCCATTCCCCATTAGAGGAACTGAATTGCTGGCGGTAAGCGAAACCTTAGCCAGGAGAACGACGGCATTCTTAGCCCGACAATGCTACACACCCTGTTTGAGAAGAGATCCCTTCAATCATCAAGACTACGCTCATTATTACATGTGTCGTTTAACGACTGTTTCTAGGTGCGAGCCATCATCTTTCTTGGCACGAGAGCGCCACTTGACATTTATTAAGAAAATATTTATTATCAATGGCCCCAGAGCGCTATACACTCCATTTGAGAAAAAGACCCCTCGATCATCGATATTATTACGTGTGTCGCTTCATGGATTGTTTTCAGGTGTAAGCAATTTTCGTTCTTGGCACGAGAGCGCCACTTATTGACAGGATGTTCCTGTACCTTCCACGCCACACACCCAATACGTGAGCCATTCGAGTAATATTCCTACAGCAATAGCTAGTTGGAGAATACCGTGTAGGCACAACATAGACAGTATTGCTTCCAGAACAATACCCACTCATTATATGCATATGCCGCTCTCACTCTCGATGTGACCCTAACGAAATTCAATACAAAGCACCATCTTCACCATTTGTACAGTACAACCCTAGAAGCGCCACCAATATCGGTACATATTGTTGCACATTTCTTCAAGGAAAATGATTGACAGACGTGTTGCCTGAATTCTCTGTGCTGCTTTCCCCTCTTCGAAGTATTTCCATTGGGCAAAGAGTTCCCCAATGAACAATGAGCGGCGTTGGGTGCTCAACCATTTCCCCAATCGGCAAAAGCCTTGATTGTTAAAACGTCATTCCTCATGACGATTTCAATATCTTATCAATGAGATAAAACTAGCTGAATACTCATACACGCTCACCGCTCATGCAACGAATCATCTCTGTGAATTGACTTTTTGGTGTAAGGACTCGAGCGAAAAATTAGCATGTGGCATATGCCTGCACGGAAATTAGATCACGGTGACGAGTTGTCAAATTGTGTTGCACCGAGATGTGGACTGTTATTCTTGCCATTAATGTTGTCTCTATTGTCCACCAGTAGTTGAGTCAGGAGATCGGAAAGTACAAAAGGTGACATAGTATTAGACCATAGTTCATTGTGTTGGTACTCGAATACAAATGCTCAATAGTACCACTACGCCATATTGTGCTAGATTCTCGCGACCCCTCTTATAATCCCCTTGCACTTGCCATGTTTCCATGACTAAATTACATAGTAGATCATTACCGATAGGCTAGGAAAATATACTGACTACTAATAGTCAGGTCGTCGAAGACAATATTGAGATCCTGTGGCGATCTAGGTAGATCAGACGCTGCTATTTATCTGATCATTGACCGCTATGACTCTTGTACAGTTATACTTACCTTGTAAGTGTTAAATGCCAATGCATTTCACCTTTCACCTTTTGTGCCCCATGGAATTAGTCCATGCCAAATGTTTCGTGAGTTCATCAAGTAGTAGAATCATGACCAACGGCCAAAATATATGTTTCCATTTCATTCTTACGTGTCCCTTGAAAACATGCAGTATAGACGATATAACATCTAACTTGGAAAACTTGTATGGACTGTCTTGCTATCTGGTGTACCCTGTGCTTTATAGTTCACACCAAAATGCTTTGTGAGTTCACTGAGTAACAGAACATGCTATCACAAACGGTCAAATGATATGTCACTGCTTCATTCTTATGCGCAAACAACACAACATCTAATTCGAAAACGGCTATCTAATGGATATCTAAAGCGTCTCGCTATTTGTCATACCCTGAGCTTGTAGCTGATTTTGCAAGTGTGCTATGAATGCATCCTTTTCGGCCATAAGCATGGTCTGTGTTTCCAACTCTGCTTCTACTGATTTCAACTGATTTTGCGACTTTTTGACCTCGAGACTGAGCTGGAGAGCATCTTGTCGACGTGAGTCAAGAAGCGAAGAGTAGAGGGCATTGAAAGAGTTTTGTAACTCTGTCAACTTTTGTTTACCGTCTCGGCGTAGCCGTGGGGATGCGTAACTAATGAAGCCACGGCTTGCCGTACTGTGTTGCCCAGATATGTAAAGCCAACAGCCCGTTTCGGCAGCAAGGCGTTCGCACTGTAAGAGGATTGAAATACTACTACAAGATAGCTAACGATAACTTACCCGTGCAACGAGGCACTGCATCTCACGGCGGAAGCGTTCAGTCGCGAGGCTAGATTCTATAAGTGGCTTGGGCATTGGTTTGGTACGGACGATAGCTAGCAGACATTTCAGTACTCAGAACGGAAAACAACAGTACGCGTGCTTACAGTAGGTTTCATTTCCACGTTTTGTACCTTCGACATGTCCATGGATGGGGTTTCGACTCGTCGCGTACACTCTACGCTTTACGGTGGTTGACGTCAGGCCTATTTCATTGCTGACCTCGTCGTCAATATTGTCCGCCAACCCACGAGGCGTTACCAACTCAGAGTCGTGCCCTGGAAGTGGGGAATCATAATTATATGTAGATAAACTATATAGCTGACACTATCTCAATGAAAGAGGCAACACACCAGTTAAATCTTGTGTCGGCATACTAGCAACTGAGTGATTACTAGGTTGAGGGTTCGTGCTTGAGTGTCTGGACTGTTGACAAAAGGGTTAATGAGATATTATAACGAGATTGTAGTAGAGAACGACTTTATCTGATGTAGCAGTTGCCGTGTCAACATGATTGAGATTCCTGTCAGACACCTCGGGCAGTTGTGCGTCTTGTGATTGGCGTTGCGCAAGCTGTTTATAATCAAATTGAGTAGTAATTGAGAGATAGACACAACGGAAATACTGACATATTCGCGACCGGCTTTACTGTGTAAACATTGACTTAGCAATGGACGGTCTACGCAGCGCTTGCAACGAGAAGGTCGGCGCGAAGATTTTGGCATGACTGGAAAGGACTTCGTCAACCAGTACGAGTATTGGTTCAGTATATATTGCTATACCTAAACGGAGTTGGGATGTAATGAGATTGAGATCAACAAATATTTAGACAGGTCAGTCGGTACCTTGAAAGATCTGCTCAGAAGATCGAGCTATACCCATTGACCGATGAAACACGGGTTGCTCTAGGGTCCGTCGACGGCATGCTATGGTCGTGAGATACATCTAGCTATACCTAATGAGGTTGGAATCAATGCCATTCGCACTTTCCCCTAACATCGAGTACTCAACTACCCACCCACATGGACGATGCCAGCGAGACGATTACTGTTGATACTCCTCCACCTTCACCCACCCGTATCTTCAGCGAAAACCCTCTCGACAGTTACTTCACCATTCAGACACCTGTCCCCAGTCCCAAGAAGCGAGTAGCAAATCTTAAACAGTCAGCGACGCGCAAAAAGAGAAAGCCCCATCACACGCTGAAGGCGCCTGAACGAGGTACGGACTATGAAGGCTTGAGTGTACCAATGGATTTGCACGACGACGAAGATTGTCCGGGAGAGCTCGATTCATATCAAGCTTATGCAGCAGCAGTGGAGGAACGTCGAGCGGGGTTCTATCCATTGGCAAGAGACGTGTATGTTGTTCAAGGATGGGATACTGATCGCAAGCGGGTAAAGGTGAGCTTTACATAGGATGAAGAGGATGTAGTCTTACTATTTTTCAGGATGATTGGTATCACTTACAGCGCATCGTGTCTGGGGACGATGTATATACTTCGTGTGGGTGTCCCAGTGGCCGAAATACATTACCTTGGCCTTGTACGCATGAACGATATATCCAAGAGAACTATAACGCTCAAGAATTCCTGCAGGGAGGACCAGAAAATCGTAGGTTTGAGGTATTCCTTGCCTGAATTCGTTCTAAAACTAGATTGCAAAGGACGATCAGTCACGCTGTTTGCAAGACAGATGGAAACGGAACAGGATAAGTATAAAAATTGGTTTTCAGTCGCGAGTCAGCCGTTTGGTAACGTGGTCGTCCTGTTTGAAGGTGACGACGCCGGTAATGGGATATGGCAATGCAGAAAAGACCGAGAGTCGGGATGCAGCCATGTCGTCACCGCGTCGAACGAGTTGAAGCGGCTACTAGAAGTGCAGGGTACAAACTTCGACTGCAAACTGAACTTGCAGCAACCTAGTAAGCATGACCACAGCGTAGTTATAAACGTTACTCAAAACACAAATCAGGACTTACCGCCGAGCCTGAAGAAGAAAGATCCGTGTCCCATCGACCGATTCCGCCGCCATCCTGGTGCTCATTACCATCAGATCCCCCGCTGTTCAAGAGTTCCCATCCAATCGTCGAAAGCCCCGGAAGAATTTGCGTCGATGAGCATGCACGTTGTGTTTGTGGGGCACACTACGAGCCGGACCGCATTGTATTACGCAATCAAGGCGTTATCTTTGGTCTCACGCACTCTGTAACTGCCAATGTCGAAGTCCAAGCGTGCCCTGCCTGCCATTCGAAAGGAAAGCGTTTCATCGGTCCCGACGCGCGTGAACTCGGAATATTCAACATGGACAACAAGAAACTATTTTCGTATGCCCTCCTCGACGAATATACAAGTGCATTCACTTCGTCAGAGACGCCATTTGTCGCGTGGGTCACCAGCCGGAATCATACGTACAAGACCTATAACTCACCGACTCCATTTGTATCTGAGACAACGTTTCGTGCCGCATGGTTTGCTTATGTTCGACTACAACACCTCGATGGCAACCTAGCATGTATGATCTGTGGGCCACACCCAGAGCGAGTTATCTGGGATGGCGTGACGATTGCGTTTAGGAAGGACAAGATAACAACCTCACTTCAGCCGCCTACCACACTTTCATGTAATTCTCCCATCCGTAGCTCCGTTCGCTATCAGCCAAACCAACAACTGATCCAAAATCGCGAAGTACGCCAACTTCTGCGAGCCTTCCTTCACGAATACGACGCAAAACACATGGAGGGTGAGAGGGAGTCTGACGGGGGGGCCACGCGCAATCCTGGATTGGATATAGAAACCGTCAGATTGAAGCTCCAGGGAGTGGATACCCACTTGGCTGCCCTCCTTACCCGCCTTTCCCAAAACAAGGCTCGCGATGGAGCATACAAGCAATTTTTTTATCAGGTTTGCATTCATATCCTATCGACGCGCGCAATCATTTTAACTTAAGATGTTTGAAGGTCTCATCTGATGACACTGCCCTCCGTCTAGCAACAACCGATGATGTGGAGCTCTTAGAGTCCTTTCTTGGGGACCCTACACCTCATAGCGCATCACGTCTAATCAACGTTCCAGCGGTCTACCATATTCTACGTGCCGATCATTCACACTTTCAGCAATACACAAACACGATATTACAGGTGATTCACTGGCTCCTTACACGCCTTAAAGCTGTTTTGGCCGATCTTCTTGAACACGGGGTCCCATTAGAAGCTGGGAACGACGGGGAAACGGATGACTGGCACAAGGTGAGTAAGAGAAAACCATACAGATTTTACTGTCTGCTAATCCTTTTGAAATAGACAGGAGTACATTATAGCCTACCAAAGATTCGCGACCGGCCTAAATACCCGAGGTTGAGACATGAGCAAAAAAAGGACTCGGGTGATCGTGGTGGAAGATGTTCGAAGTATTATGAGAAGTATGGTAAGCGGAACCTTACTGGTGGGATAATGGGTGTATGGTGTACGCACACCATTTGTTATGGGTTCCACTGCATCTCGGGGAGTGAGGGTCGGGACGATGTTTTCTCTGCACTGGTAACGAGATGGCCAAAGGCTCCAAAGGTCATTGTTTATGACTTTGCGTGTGCACTGGGCCCGTTTTGCCTCCTGCGGGAGCCAGAATTTTTTTCAAACACGAAATTTCTGATTGACCACTTTCACTCGTCGAATCACAAGAAATGTGACCCGGCATGGTTCCTTTCGACGTACATTACCACTGACCCACGATTGGCAAACCTTAACTCAAGTGCAGCTGAATGTGGTAATAGCGGGCTTGGTCGCATTCGCAAGTCCATTAGTTACATGTCCCAAGGTCGGGCCATTCTATATACTAACACATTTTTGGCCATTTGGAATAGAAAGCAAATACGAAAGCAATTAGGTATTGTTGAATGTGGTTCATGTATACTGTAGACAGTAGTTAAAAGGTATACATTTGGATGGTACCGTCGATGTGAGATTTATAGCATAGGAGAACTGGACTTATATGTTGGAGAATACAGAAGCTACAATGGAGCTAAGCATAGTTCCTAATAACTACTAATGCCTATGGCATGGTTTGGTACAACTTGAGAAATTGTCTTCATAGTCATCACATATTACTATCATCAATTAATATGGTTTATTGAAACTGCTCACCTGCAAATGTGGTACCAACACACTCCAAATCTATTATAGGTAGTATTTCCATGCTATAGTTTGGTGCATGGCAAGGATTGAGTTTTGCAAAACTATAGGAGCAATATCAATGGCATGCTGAAACATATACGTACTTACATGTAGTTTTGTCAATCTACAAGATATAGGCATACTATTCTCAGAATACGACAACTATAAACACATGAAACAGAGGTTGGTGGTACCACATATATGCTTTGAGAGGTCTACTGATGACAAAACTCATTGACAAGTGGTAATGTTAGACTATGCTGTTGCACAGGAGACAAATATAGTTAATCCAGACTATAAATGCATAAACTGTAGTCTGTATATACACATAACCA
>JABCKM010000178.1:0-10378 GCA_018221805.1 Rugosomyces carneus
CTTCTATGCGAACGTTTGAGTTCATGTAAGCGCAGAAACAGTAAGACTCTCAGATTTGGGGCCTGCAACCAACTCCCGAGAAGGATATCCTGCCCGCTTCACAGCCAACCATGTCTGACGTCACTACATCGCACGGATAAGTCAACCCCACAGTACCTTCTTGTCTCGATATGCAGGATATGCAGTACTCGCTTTGGTGCTCGGACTATGTTGCATTTCCCGAAATTTCTTTCGGCTAATCGGTGATGGAAGTAGTAGGTTCATGTCCTCGTGTCGGATCTGGAACTCTGACGTGATGAATTAGTGAATACAGGACTAGCTCGCTTATACGCCTTGTCTTCGTTTCGTCGGGGTGATAACGGAAACGGTAAGTTCCAGTTTATGCTGAAGCTGAAGCGTGATGTTAATTGACACAAAAGAAGAAGATCGGCCCGAGAATATAACGATGAAGCAGTGCCTACTCACTAGTGGTGTAAAGATAGAATGGTTAGCTATAACGTTCTCAAAAGACCCCAACCGTTGACTTACAACTATCTAGCACGTACTGAGATTTCGATGCAGGATGAGGCAATGTCGTCACTTCGCCCATCCGAATGGTAAACTTTAACAAGCAAAACTATAGCCAGCCAAGATCCCGCAGAGGTATCTAAACAGCGACCTCGACTAGCACAACAAACAAAAACCGCACAAGTGAACTCCCTGTCTTGCACACCTCGGCTATGTTAACCAACATATGGCTATAGACTGTCTGCTGAGCAGCAACCTTCATGCCTCTCCCAATGTTGCAGGTTCGCTAGCAATGTGCCTTGAGCGGAGTGGCTGCTCCAAAGGTCCAAGACGGGAGACGTTCACATTCCACTTCATCAGATTAAGCGAGTCAGTTTCAATGTTTGGGTATCAGATGGTAACAAGCTGACTTTAAGCAGGACTACTCACCTGTGTCTGATGGGCAGTCGTAAGGTCAAAGCGACGGTAGATGAGAGAGCGGTGGATATACGAAAGCTGAACGGGGACACTCATGCAGGTCTAGCGCCTGTGGAAGCTCAAGCGCTCAACTCGCTTATTCGGACAAATCGCGATGCTCCCATAAGCGACTAGTCGAACGCTCAGCGGATTCGTGCGTCCCGGGAATTGTTCGACTCGTGTTGATTAATGGCAAAGTGGTGAGCCGGGTTAAAGACGTTAAACGTTTGACTTACCAGCAGATAGCACTTTGAGGTAGCCTTGATTCGTGACAATGTCAGATCATCCGATTTTTTGGAGGTTTGGCTTCCAGAAGGAAAGAATGGTGCTTCAAAAAGTTCAAGTCGTGAACGTATGAAAGTGGTCAACTCCCATGTCCCGTTGCTTTGTCAGGTAAAATTTTCGCACTTAGGCGGAAATGTTTCCTCACATTGCATGTTGTATGTAGATAAAGAGTAACTCCCTAGATTCTTGACGAGCAGCCTTGCCAACTAAGCGTACCAACGAAACGGATACGCTGGTAAATAAAGCTATCTGTCATCTGTGGAGCCGTCAACAAACCATACTTGAGTTTAGACTCTTGTTACAACCGGATAAATTCCTGCCGTCGATTTTAGCACATTTCATGCCGGGTACGGACGAGCTACTCAACTAATCAACGTTCAGCCTCTAGCGCTCAGCGCTGAGCTGTGTGGGTCTGTTCTGTTCTTGGAAGTGACCCTTTAGCTTTACGAACAGTTCTGGCAGTCCGACACCCATGATTGTACTCGTTGGCATTGCCCCACCCCCGAACGAAAGTATCTCCCCAGTGCATATTCTTATCACTCGAGTTCGCCAATCACAAGTCTCAATGGCAAGGTATCGGTCGCCTAATATGACTGACATTATTTGCAGTTTCTAACCTATGAGGATTCTCCGGTTCCTGCCTTTATAATACAGTCAGGTCGCGCGTCGTCTCTGAGGTATGACGCGTCGATGATGTCGCTGCTAACTACCACAGCCACGTCTAAATGTAGACCGGTGACCTTGGCCGTGTACACTTCTGTGAGCGACCTTTTTGCACTTTGTGTATGAAGAGGCGGAGAACGGGTGGTTAGAAGCCTAATCTGAATGTACTCCGTCGTAGTTCTGATTTCAATATTTATCTCATTCGATTTGGATTACGTCAAAAAGCAATCTCCAAGTTACCGCTAAGTAATGGATATGCACTAGATATGAACGCTATTAGTATTGGCTAGCACACTCAGTACCTACAACCCAAGAGAGACGGTAAAACCGTTCCGTCAGCGCCGAGGTTTTGTGAGTTACTGTAACGAAGCTGCGCAGGGAGAAAATCGGAGGTCCAAAGATTGGTACACGGCTGTCGAAGTGTATTTGAGAAATTGATAAGAGAATGGTACGGCTTTTCAGGTATGTTTTTATCGCAGCTTGTGACAGGACCTAGAAGCGGGTGTCTCTATAGGTCCATAACAGAAGATTATCTGGACGTAAGGCTTCCGTGCAGCTTTTACAGCACAGCTCAGCGCAACCAAAACATTTACGAATTCCAGCGGGAGGGGATAGCTAGTTCAGCCGCCTGATTATTTGCCACATAAGATTGTCAACTTGAAGACATCTAGGATGGCAGTTGCCCTTTGGAGAGTGCAGTAAAGTCGAGAAATCGCAGCTTACTCCGCTGGTGCTTTTTATTCACAACTCAGCCAGCAGAGGTAGGAGGTATTAGTTTACTCGCTTGACTAGCTCGGGATATAGATATTGCTGTTACGATGAACAACGCAGAGCTTTGTTTTTATTGATGCTAGCAGAAGCGGAAGATTCATTTTGTGAGTCACTGCCTTAGCTTACAATGACTGCCCACCCACAATTTGAGTTTGAACCTTTCATTGTGTACTAAATTCCGAGAACAAAACCAAACATACACTCATTGGGTGTACACCATATTTACAGCATAAGGACATTCCGTGTAGGTGTCTAGTTCATGCGTGATACGTCCTTGGAGAAGATCGACCCAGGTATGTTAGTATTCTAGCATGGGTAACAACTTGACTCGGGGTCGACTGTCGGAAGGATCAGACATCCTTCTAGCTAAGCTATTTGGAGGTTCGTATGAGCTTTCCTCTACAAGCTGTGCTAACAAATGAGCTAGAAGAACCTACTCGAATGTTTTACAGAGTCCACATCTGAGGATGTTGATCACGCCAGGATCGGTGTCGACGATGTAGGTGGTCCATATTATACAAAATACGGTCCCTACAAAGTCACGGACGCAAGTGAGCGGGATTGTGTAAGTGCTGACATCGGACTTCCAGCATAAACAGGTTTTTAGGAGCTATGGTATGTAACAATGGAAGGCAAATCATTGCAGTAGGATTGCTTGATGAAGGGCAGAGCATGGCTCGTAAATTTGAGCACGGATCAAAATTGTGCCCTAATTTCGCACGTTCACTCTTATTAGAGTAGCTGACAGAATTACACACCGATGGCTCAGTTTGGGATGATCTTATATCGTGCAAACCAAAAGCAATATCAGGCATGGACCCTTGATCACTCAACCTCAGGCTAGTGCCACACCAAGCTAGGATCCTCACTGAATGTTTGAACGCAGAAGAAAAAAAATTGATGTCATGGGTACATTTTTGTGAATGTGCTTTCATGCTACCATCTGAGCTTGTATTTATATATCATCTGGTTGACATATCTGATCCTCTCATCGAGAATTGTTTTGCAAGAAAAAGAAGCATGAAAAGACACTTGAAGGATGTGGGTTAAGATATATCCTATTAGCAATATATTTTTATCAATACAGTATAATTGTGCAAGACTGTCATAATGTAGGGCTAATGCTTATAATCATGGTTTGAATAGCATATCTCATTGTGTTGAATGTAAGAAAGACCAACAGTATATGACCCCTTTTTTGAGCAGTTAGGATAGAAAAGAACTGAAGGTTGTTTACTTTCCCAGCCAGACTGTTTACCTGTGCTAGATCATCCATCAATGGACCATGATCTGTTCATACTCTTGAAATCTGTTGCATTAGGCCTCACATTGACTCTGGACAATCCTTGGTCAAGTGTTGTCCATCCCATATGTACTCTGCTTGTTGGTACCTCTCATCAGGCTGCCACAAGAGTACATGCCATGGTAATGGATGACTCCTGACCATGGTGCACCAGTATGTTTATTTGTGGCCATGCTTTTATTTTTATTTTTTCATCAGAATCCAAACACATAAAATGCACAGATACCTACCGCTACTAGTCTAGTATGATCCCAGCATTTTAATGGTTAATAGTCCTGCCTTGCCTGTAGCCAACGACACCGATAACTAGTGTTTGCGGTGTCGTTTGGAGTGCTGTAGCCACTAATAGGAGCTGATTTTTCATTCTTGGCCGCTCCGCTGGTTGTTTCTTGACCCGCTCTACTGGTTGTTTCTTGACCCGCTCTACTGGTTGTTTCTTTACCCGCTGGCCTGGTTAATATATTAGCCGATAGTTTGGGGGTTTTTAAGACTAGCTCCACCAACACTGGCAACGCCAAAGCCTCCCACAAACCCCGCGAATTGCGCGTTCACAATAAACCAAGATGATCTGTAGGGTGGAGAGGAACTGTCTTGGTTTGTGAGTCGACGTAGACCTTCAATGTGAACGCTAGCTTACCTACAGCAAGACGCTTTCAAACATGAGACTGCAACTTCCGCCATCAACATCTTAGCGATGTCCGTGGATCGTCGAAGGGATCAACTAACTACCCTGTATATCCGGCTCCATGAAAAATAGTCTGCTCAGACAATCGCACTGAAGCCTTGAGGTTCCTTGTTTTGGACGTTTTTAAGGTGACGGCGGCCGTGGGGTTCGGTCGATCCACTGGGGCTGAGGCAACTCAACCGTCCGGGAAGGGGGGTGCGGGGGCGGGATCTGGATCAGGCTACTCGTTCATCATGTTGCCCTGCTGTGATGAGGGTGGAAACGATAAACTCCACTATCCTGGAGCTCGGGCGGTGATCCTAAATCGGTCAACATACGGGGGTCACTCGCGTGGCCCGTCGGATTCAGCTTTCGGCTTGAGCTGCGACGAAGCTCCACGTCTTTGGTGAGGCTGAAACGTTGGTTCACCTACAGGATACGCGAAAATCCAACAAATCGTGAATGTACGATGTGCAGTAGTGGCGATTGTTCTCTTTTTGTCGCTTGCCAGGTTGAGTGCTGGAATGGTAAGCTACTACATTTTGTAGCTAGAGTTGGGATGCTAACTCACGAAGCGCGCGGCCATTTAGGACGCGATATCTTCACGAAGATTGTCACTTTTGTTTTTTAGCTGAGTTAGATGGGGGAGTCAAGGCGGCGGTGAGTTTCAATGTTTGCCGAGAGGCTGAAGGGTTGAGCCACGCGAAATGATAATGATAAATAGTATCATAAAGGTAAAGATGCAGAGTGGGGCCGTACTTTCAAAACTACGCGTCGAGCTAAGTGTCGAACCACGTTAGCGTTGGACGTAACGTTGACAAAGCGTTGACTAACAAACAGACATACCTGCTGCCAACTGCTTTCATCTCAAAAATATAAACCAGTGCTGGAAGAATCTTGCATCCAAGCTGCTACGTAATCTGCGAGGCTATAGTGATACAAAAAAACGGACATGCAGCAGAATGGTAAGTTCCAACGTCCACGCTAAAGAATGAAACATTGACTTACAAACGAAGGCATTCCTCGCCCATCTTATGGAAAAATGCCGACCACCGCGATTTTAGGTTATAGACTAACTACCTCCCAAAATTGGCACAAAAAAAACCGATCCTGCTCTCCCTCGTAACCAATGCCTTGGCGTCGAGTTCCCCGGGCGGATAGCCAACTACCCCGCACCTTCCCCACTCGGCAGGCGTGGATCTGCTCCAACAGTCTGCTCCAACGTCTGCCGTCATGAAAGCCTAATATCTTGGGACTTCGCCAGACTACCCTAAAGCAAGGTGGAAAAGGGCGAATTGTAATCGGCGACGGAAGCAGTGAGCTCCGGTTTCGGCCCTTTGCATTGAAGCTGAAACCCTGATTGACAGTCCAGAAGGATGTTCGTCTAGAAGATAGCGAAGTTACGGACGTAGTTCTAGACTATTGGTATATCGTCGGGCTATTGGTAGGTGCCGGAGGTCATCGAGGGAAGATTAGGTGGTAAACTCTAGTCTGTCGAAGCGTTGAAAACTGTTGTCTAAAAAACTTCATACCGATGTAGGGGTGGCTGTTCATATATTGTATCGTGAGCTAAAACATTTTTCAGCGATCTTGGAACATTCACTGACATTCAACAGGTGTTGATCTAGAAAATGGCGAAATACGGACGTAGGACAGCTATACTCGTCTCGTCACTTTTTCGACCCCGGTCGATGAGTTCGATTGCCCGTTCAGAAGCCGAAGGTGCGAAAAAAAGACGGTGATCTTAAGTATAGTGAGTATAAAGTCACAAGATTAGACCATAATCGCGTGTCTTCCACGGTCTTGTTAGACTGGCTGAATGTAACGGCGACAGAGCGTTGACTCCCCCAAAAACGTACTTATCTTGGAGGCCTTGCATCTAAGTTATGATACGGACTACGCTTCCAATCGACACCGAGAAACGATAAGCACAAGCAACAGAATTGTAAGCTCTAATGTTCACATTATCGCGTAGAGTGCTGACTCACAAACGAAGATGTTCCCTCGCCCACCTTACGAACATATGCAAGAAGTCTATCACCTCCCCACGGGTTCGCCGAGCGGAGAAATTACCCAGTATCTTAGATTCCAGTCGGTGCGAAGAGAAAAGAAAGCACATTGAGGGTAAGCCTTGATGTTTACATTCAAGGGTAAAGATCGACTCACAAAAGATTTTCCTGTCCATTGTATAGGCCAGCAAGCACGACTCTGAGTTTGGGCCTGGGAAATGTGATCCTGTCCCCTGCTTCACGGTAGCTTCTTAGCGCTGATTTCCTTCGGGCGTATAGGCTTACTAGATTCTGTGACGGAAGCAGTAAGTTCCGATCCCGGAATCTGAAGTCGAAACCCGTGACTCAGAGGCCAAACGAATTCTCGTTCAGAACATATAAATGCAGAACCAGGCGAAAGACGACGGAGGCTGCTCGCTTATCTTGTCGATTTTCAACCCGAGCGGTGACAAAACGGTGAGCCATCACGCTTGTTCCCAGGCCGGAGCGTTGATTCACCGACAGGAAGATGTCCATCCAGCAAATCGTGAATGTAGAAAGGGCGACTGATCCTATCTCGTTGCTTGCTATATCGAATAATGACGGAAGTGACGAGTAACAGTTACCCAGGAAGTGGTAAAATACGAACCCAGAACGAGGCCATAACTTGCAAGGTTTTTCACTTTGTCGATTCGAGTAGTGGAGCCATGAATGTTTGCCCGCAAGCTGGAGCGTTGGTTCCACGTAAAATATGATGTTTCCAAGCGTGGTGAGTATGCGATTGCAGGATGGGGCGCTTGCCTTCCATGTCAGGCCGAACGTTTTAGACTGGCGGAGCGTTGACTTATCCAAAAAAATGTACTTACCATCGACTGTGTTTGCCTGGTAGACTAACCCATAGCCAGAACGACCTCTACGCTCTTTCCAGCACTGCGTCCCATCGACGAAAAACAATTGATAGGATAATAATGGAGCTGGCAATGCGGAAAGTGGTGAGTATCTGTGCGTCAAGTTTGGGCCATTCGAATGTTTTACAACTTCGTCAGGCCAAGCAGCGACCTCGTATCTCCGAACGTAAACGCCTTTGATGTTTTCGCCCATGAGGTCTACAACCAATCGACACGATGTTAGCGTAGGCTTCCAAACAAGGGCACTCACTTTTCTTTTCTAGTTCTAGACAATTAAAGACCCTGCGGATTCTGTATCAGTCCTTCTGCCCAAAGCGTGGCCTCGAACAGTTGGTCGAACGGATAAAAGAACTACTCTTTCCTCAGTCGTGGAATTGCCAACAATGTAAGCTCTGTACGAAACCTAGACGCTAGACCTTTACAAACATCCTGCTTACAGCTTCCACTCTACGATATCGTGCTACTGAAATTTGTAAATATTGAGCTGTGAGGTAAGTTCCTAGATGGTCGCAATGAACACTCTGCCTTTACCAACAGGTACTACATTCTAAGCCACAACGATTTAAGTTTCCGGTTAAGCTACATCCAAACTCGACGCGAAACGACACACCTCCTTCAACGAAACAAACGATAAACTTTTGGGGAATCGCCTCGTCCATAAGCCATTAACGGAACCGAGAAAGGCCTCTACCAAACAAAAGCTGAAGCAAAAGGAAAAGGAAAACAAGGAAAACCAACCTATCTCCTCTTCATGAAACACCTGAGTTGAGCACGCCGAACCTGTCGACGCGATAAGTGGTGAAATTCTTGAACAAATTTCGCAGTTCGAACTCTCCTGTACGCTTGTTTGCTTTGTCATGAAATCATGCTCAGTTTGGACTAGTACTGACGAAGTTTGACTGGGAGTGTAGTCTCTGGTATGGCGCTTTGATGGGGACGCCCTGCCAAAGTTGTCTTCCTCCGCTCATATCATTATCTGGTCGTGACGATTGGAACAGGCGCCCACTCTCGAACAGTGCCGACCCTGATTGAGCGATGTAATGACGCTTTGGTGATGTCGTTCCGCTCAACTACTTCACACACAGCCACAACCACCGCATAATGTGTTCAATTTATCTCATTGGTCGGGTAAGTCAGTTGTGCACGATACACGCTGATGGTCGTACATCACCTCAGAGACATGACCCGTCATTGAGTCCTGCCATGACAAGGCGCTTGCATATCCCCTGCGCTAATGCTTCCCTTAAATTGGCAGATGTGAATTCGCTAGACTTTTTTTTTTTAAAAGGGGGGAAAGATAACAAAGCTAAAAGGGCCGAAGAGATATGCATCGCGATCCCCTTGAAGCAATGTTGAAAAAGGAGGTTAAAATATTAGCAGCGCATATTACGCGTAATTGTTCTGTTGTACAATTGTCTGTATTTTCTCGGCGCTGAAGCCACGATATCATTGCCAATGACACAATTTAGGAACCAACAGCCTCTCTTTTGCATCATTAGAGGTAACATCTAGGATGTATTATATTTGGCGACGCAAGCTTTAGGTCGCCACATCGGTGATGAAGGCCCATCTATTTAACAGTTAGTATCCGCTTCCATACACAACATTCACCCAAGCGGCACTAGAACGTATGTGCTCCAGCTATCGCGGTTTGTAGCTTGTTTGTAGCTTGTTCCACCTACTCTCAGCAGTGATGTCAAGTTGGGGTGGCGGTGGTTGAGCGCAGATCGGTCGAGATGGGTAACTTAAATCTTTGTACTTGATACACAGCCACAGCCTTCCTCCGTTCTGTGAACTGATTATTGTAAAAAGAGATAGAAAGAATGTATTGGCGAGGTACATAAAATCATCATGTTCACACCTACAAAATTGTTTATATTAGGAATCACGTTAAACGTCAACTTGGCCTTCAGGGTGAATATAAATATTGGTACTAGAAGATCAGAAACCAGTGAATGAGTCGATAGGTAGACTAGAGAGTTTGAATACCTGAAGTGTCATAGTAAAATCACCCCAAACGTGAGTATGAGCTTCGATAGCAGTTCACGCTCGAAAATGAGAAAATCCAGTGGGTGATAGATACATGGTGGTAGATACATTTTATTACTATACATCGCGCTCATCGGTAAGTCGAGCGACTAAGCGTGACCCAAAGCAGATACTGTGCGAATTGGTATCTAGAAAGCAAGGGGTGCAGGGGGTATCATATATGTGTGCGTGCTCCAAAACACGAAAATGTATCTCGATGGGAGAGATATTACGAAACAACTCGCAATAGAAGAAGGGACTTGCAATGCATGACAATAATGCCACCATGGAGTCTTCATCACTCTCCAACCGTAACGTCCATCTTCGTATCGTCGATAGCGATCATGTCCTCCTTACGCAACCTCCGTCTTCCCTCTGTACACTTCCTCAAATACTCCCGCGCCCGCTGTTCAAATAACACACACCCCTTGAAGAAATCCAGCGGAAGGAAATCTCTCCGCTGGTCCCACGGCTTCACATCTACACTCTCGCACCGATCCAAGCACACAAGGATCATCCCAAAGCTATACGCATCCGCTAATCGTGGATCTTGACATTCCCCACGCAAGATCTCAGGAGCAGAAAACGGCCTCGTCCCCGGATGAATTTGTTCGAATCTGGGAGCAGGTAACCTTGCGGGCGTCGGTACGGCGTTTGCCTTGCGATGTATGAAATCAAAAGGGTCTAGTGGCTCGTCTTCCGGTGCACGGAATGTTGACTCTGCAGATACCGATCGCCCAAAGTCAAGCAATTTGATCGTATCTCCTGGTATCACTTGGACATTGAGCAAAGATAGATCACCATG
>JABCKM010000180.1:0-10294 GCA_018221805.1 Rugosomyces carneus
ACCCAAGCCTCTATGAAAGCTGAGCGGATGCAGACTAACGAATGGCGCAGCGGTTCAGCTTACAGGTAAACTCGTTCAATCTCCTGGTGCAGGGCAAGAAAAGGAGCTCCTTGTTGAGCTGGGAAAGCCTGAAGGTGAGAATAGTGGAAAGGTTCAATTGTTGGGCAGCTGTGATCCCGAGGTGAGGCATATTTTCACGGTTTTTTTGTCTTATTACACAAACGCTCCAGAAGGTGGAAGAGTCGCCAACGGGGCCGCTTACTCTCGAGCATAGCATCTCGTGAATTTGCGAGAGCCGGGACGCTTCTCGCTAACCTCTCAGCTTTAAATGTTGGGCTAAAACAAACTTATACCTCGCGAAACGCGTCATAAGAGTGCCGTCAGCTCACAGACGTTTCTTACAGGCCTACCCCATCCAAAAACAATCCCTTTCCACTGAATACTTGCGAGATCACTCGCACCTCCGGGCACGCACAGATGCGATCGCCTCCATGATTCGTCTCCGGCATTCCTTGACTCAAAACATCAACCAATTCTTTCATGTAAGACGCGCTTTCAATCAGATATCCCATCTACCAACCCCTAGCTGACGACTAAAATATCAAAACAAGGAACAAGGCTTTATATACACCCACACCCCAATCCTAACTGGAAACGACGCGGAAGGAGCCGGCGAGGCGTTCAGAATCGCTGAGGCTCCTAGAAGCATCCCCACACCAACTACATCGGACCCCATCTCCTCATCACCAACAACGGAACACAGTCCATCCCATACCCACCCCCACCAAAATGATGAATTCTTCTTCTCCCGCCCCGCCCATCTCACCGTATCACATCAACTCCACCTCGAGGCCCTCGCAACGTCCCTTTCCCGCGTATACACCCTCTCACCTTGTTTCCGTGCCGAACGTTCCCAAACCGGACGACATCTCGCTGAATTCTGGATGCTCGAAGCGGAGTGGGCGTTTGGCAGCAGCGGTAGTGTGGAAGAAACATGCGCGTTTGTCGAGGCGTGTTTGCGGGATGTCGTCGGAGGTGTTGTGCGTGGTGGTGATATGGATTTCGAGGGTGGGGATGAGATCAAGAGACGGGCTTTGTTAGATGCTGTAGAAAAAACTGAGTCATGGACAAGGATCAGCTATACAGACGCAGTACGAGCGCTCGAAAAGCACCAGGGCACGACTCCAAGCGCGTTTACCTATCGGCCAGAGTGGGGAAAACCGCTACAAAGTGAACACGAACGATGGATCGCAGAAACGCTAGTAAAAGGTCCGGTATTCATAACTGACTACCCTTCATCGTTCAAGCCATTCTACATGAGACAAAACCCGGATGGGAAAACAGTTGCGTGTTTTGATCTGATTGTGCCGTATGTTGGTGAGCTGGTGGGAGGAAGTGTAAGGGAAGAGCGTGCGGAGGTGTTGGAAGGGAAGATGCGGGAGAAATTCGGAGATGATTGGAGTGCATATCAGTGGTATTTGGACTTGAGGAAGTATGGAGGTGCCCCACATATGGGCTTTGGGATGGGCTTTGAGCGTCTTGTAGGCTGGGTTGGGGGTATTGAGAATGTTAGGGAGAGTATACCATTTCCCAGGTGGGCAGGTAGGATGCTACTATAAGTAATGGTCGTAATGCAGCCATCATCGGCTTATGTTCAAACAGTTCGTAGAATGGGCATAGATAATCATAGCCATATGCTGATACATGCCGCATACAAGTATTTTTTTTTCTCGTGAGTATAGACCATTGCAAGTAAGAGTACGATCGCCGAAAACCAACTTGAAGTGCAACAATCTAAACATCCTTGACCTTGACGGTACCACGTAGCAGACCAGTCTAAATTCGTTAATAACAAAACCCTTGAGTAACGTGACATCCATGAAGAAACAAATGATACGCACCCGGCGAGCGGCGATGAGACCGACTTTCTGTCCAGGAACGGCGGAGCGAGCGATTGTTGAAGCCTTACCAATGTGTTGATGGTTACCACCACCGTGAGGATGGTCCACGGGATTCATGGCCACACCACGTGTACGAGGCCAGCTAAGAAGGGGAATTAATAAAGGGCATAGATACGACGACCGGAACCGTACTTGTAACGCTTGGCCTTGTATTTGTGATATGCGCGACCGGCCTTCAGCAGAGGCTTATCGATTCTTCCACCTCCGGCAACGATACCAACAGACGCACGCGCACCTCCCGGGATTGTCTTCTTCGCCCCACTGGGAAGACGAATACGTGTCTTGTCATCGTCGGGTGAGTGACCAATGATGGTGGCATAGTTTCCGGATGTGCGAGCGAGTGCACCACGGTCACCGACCTTCTCCTCGACGTTGCAGATGATTGTTCCTTCAGGGCACTGAGAGACGGGAAGGACGTTGCCGACGGTGAGCTGGGCTTTTTTGCCGCAATATATGAAGGCACCGGTGTGAAGACCTTCGGTAGCGATGAAAGTCTCTTTGCGGAGCTTGTATCGGTAGGGATCTCGGAAAACTACGCGTGCGAGGGGGGCGCCGCTGTAAGGACGATGAATCAGCTATCTAACCTAAGAATGTTACTGGGTACTCACCGACCGGGGTCATGAATGATTTCCTTGACAATACCTCTAATGTAACCGTTGCTCTCCGCGTAGTCGAGGTTGCGGAGACGGGCGGGGGATTTGTTGTGGTGAATGTGGGATTTAAACTACGATAAAAATGAGTCGAAATTTTGCAGCGTTGCAGTGAATGACTGACGATAGCATGCGAGCGCCTTTGGGCCCTAATTACCCGACCCATTGCGAATTCTGAGAAGAAGGGGGGTCAGTAGGATGCTTCCAACGTTGGGTCATGGCAGCCACATCCAGCCGTTCCCAAGTCAATCCAGCCCCAAAAATGCACTGATTTGAAAACTGGTTGGTTGCATGGGGCCAGACATGGATTCCAACATGCTGTGAAGATAAAAAATGGGACTGGCATACTCACATTCTAGATGTCTTGAGGATGCGTTTGGCTACCAACAACAGCCTTCGAGATCGGAGGATAAGCAAACAAGTGTAAACTCGTGCTTATCTAATCGACATTTCTCAATGGCGTAAGCCGATGTTTCCTTCACAAGCACGATCTCCGGACGACGGGCTTTGAACTCCTTGCAAATACCTCCGAGTGAATCCTTGACTGTGAGCAAAACCAGTATCTTTGTTTATCTATGGGAACCCAGTAGCATTGCATCATGTTCACGGTAGCAAGGTGTCATCCTTCACAACATCGGGCAGACACAATCGGAGCAGCGTTGTTGCCTTGGGAAAACACTGGTATTGTCTTGACACCACTAACGGCTCGCACTTTTCTAATCTACAAAACAGCATAAAAATAGAACCACACTGTTTCTTGGTATAGTTAAAAACCCCCCTCCCAAATTGACGCAGTCAGTTTTAACACGTTAACATGGGTTTCCAAAAGTTGCTTAACCCAATCCTCTCAGGCGTCCAACTTTTTGCGCTCCTCTTTTTACCTACTTACTATGCAGCGCAGGCTGCACCCGTTCTTCGAGCCTTAATCGACAGCCGAGCGCGTCCAAGTGGCGTGCCGGCGTCCGATGTTGATGATGCTCGCGATGGCCGAAATACTGTCTCGCTGGAACCAGCTCATCCAGAGACATCATCGCCGATGCTTCCTGAAAACGGGCTAGTGATATCGGGGCCGTCCTTGAAGGATGTTGAGATCCAATGGGATCGTTTTGTTACCCGATGCGATATTGAATGGGGTATTATTTCTCGTTTGGCGTTCACTATTATAGTGTAAGGATTTTCAGATCTCAACTATTTAGCATTATATTGATGGACAACCAGGGCTTCCCCCGCTGCCCTTCAAGCATTTTCTGAACCTATCACTCGATCTCTCACCTACGTCGCTGTATTCCAGGCCGTATGCGCCATCACATGCTCAATGACGCATATCATCTGCTTCCGCGACCCTGACACTCGGAAAGGGGAGTTTGCAAGGGCATGGTTTCATGTATGTGTGAATCTTTGTCTGTTCATCTTGGAACTCTCCTCAACGCTACCTCGATCTAGGACATGGATAAACATATGAACTCTGTCGTGACTTTAGAGTTGATGGCCCTCTCATTACCTGCGGCAGCCCTTTGCTGGTATGTCTGCATATCTGGCTTCTTCTAGTCACTCATGGATACGTAAAACAAGGGAGCCGTTGTTTTCATTGGTGCTTTCGCTTCGTCTCTGTGGCATAGCAGTTATGCTTTAAACCCAACGATCGGCTTAGTGCCGCAACGGCTAGTAACCAGTGTTTGTCTCTTAGATTTGGCTTCTGTCTGTTGGATTTGTGCGACCTTTAATAAGGCTAAACGTAGGGATGACGCTGTCACTTCGGCCGCTGCCCCCTGACGGCCTATACCTCCTTTTCTTTTCTTTTGCTCTCTTTGGTTTATCATGACCCATCTTTTGCACATCTTTCAATTAATGTGCTACATGAGAACAGTCAGTATATGCTTCCTGTTATTCAGAAAGTGTTGTTTCTGTTCCATGAAAAGACAACTCCAAACTCGTGTGACTCCCACGGTAATCATGGACGACTAGACATCATAGAAAAAGATAACACGCTAAAGACTGTTCTAAAAACGAAGAGGAGTGAATTACCTCCAACTATGCGACAACGATAACATACAATTACAGTATCAACCGCACGCACGCGGTAACATCATTCATTAGTATGATACTGCTGTGCCTGCCAATACTGAGGAACACCGCGACGGCATAGCAACAACGCCACAGCTCACATTTCCCCAACCACCGCCCACCCTGACGTCGACACCATCCTCTGAATCGTCGACAGGCGCTGATTGATCACCGGATTCGGCGGTAGATAGACAGGCAATGCTGTCAAAGGGGAAAATTTTGTTAAAAGGATAGAAGCTGGACTAGCAGTTCGGACAAGGGAATGAACTGAAGCGCGGATCGGGTCCTCTTCCCATGCATGTACATGTACAGCCTGGTCCTGATAATGTTGTTGGCGAAACTGCGCCATCTCGCCGTGGTTCTTTGCACCGCCCGTGAGTTATGTATTTGGCTCCCGCCAAACCGTGGTTCCACTTCGGCTCAAAAATATAAACTCGAATTTAAAAACATTCAGTCATGAAAGAAATACTGAGAAAATTTACAAAGCATACGGTTAAGGTATATTTTATCGTGTTCGGCCCCTTTTTTAATAAAATGTGCTATCTCCAGAATTGGCACTTTCGGTAAGTAGTCTGTATATGGGCCTATAAATACATTCGGGGGTTAATTTGGTATTTCGAGGCACAGTTTACTGCCGACGGAGTTCCGAAATACGTTGACGAAATGGTGTACCATGGATTCGAAATACCAAATTAACCCCCGAATGTATCTATATGCCCATATACAGACTACTTACCGAAAGTGCCGATTCTGGAGATAGCACATTTTATTAAAAAAGGGGCCGAACACGATAAAATATACCTTAACCGTATGCTTTGTAAATTTTCTCAGTATTTCTTTCATGACTGAATGTTTTTAAGTTCGAGTTTATATTTTTGAGCCGAAGTGGAACCACGGTTTGGCGGGAGCCAAATACATAACTCACGGGCGGTGCAAAGAACCACGGCGAGATGGCGCAGTTTCGCCAACAACATTATCAGGACCAGGCTGTACATGTACATACATGCATGGGAAAACGACCCCAGATGCATCCGCGCTTCTATTCTTTTAACAAAACCAACAACATTATCCAGGCAGTCCACTGCGACACTATTGCGACACCACTCACAGTATACCTGTCTCCAATCTGTGAGAACAACTATACAGAGATTGATACAAGATAGCCGCCCAACGAGATCAATCCTCCCGTTCCTGCATATAATGCAAGCAACCTTCGTTTTCACATCTTACAGTCCCCCAGAGCAACTATGGAACTCACTACCGCTTTCAAAGAGGTGCTAGCTGGCATCTATCTCGTTTCCTTCCTCTATCTCCCTGCTTATTATTCAGGACAAGCTGGACCTATTCTTCAAGCCTTGAATGACAGTCGAGCACGTCCAGGTGATGTCACGGCATCTATCTTTGACCAAGATTCCGAGGGTCGAGAGGTTGCCTCCCAGGGATCAGTTCCGTCGTCCATGCTTCCCGACACCGCGCCAGCACCATTGACTCGGAGGCTTCCAGGCGACTCCTTGAAGGATACCAATGTACTATGGGATGATTTCGTCAGCCGACGTGAGACAGAGTGGGCCGTCATCTCTGGTTCCGCTTTTGCTTTCATCTTGTAAGGAGCTTGCTTCGTCTCCCTTCAAGTAATGATTAACCTTCTTATCACACAGAGCTTCCCCTGCTGCCCTTCAAGCATTCTCTGAACCCATCACCCGATCGTTCACCTTCATTGCCATATTCCAGGCCTTGTGCGCCATCGCGTGCTCGATGACGCATATCATTTGCTTCCGCAACCCCGACACTCGGAAAGGTCAGTTCGCAAAAGCATGGTTCCATGTATGTATGAACCTTTGTACTCTGATGCTTGAACTAATCTGGTATATAGAACATGGATAAGCCTACAGACTCTGTCATGACTACAGAGTTGGTGACCTTCTCATTACCTGCATTGGCCCTTTGTTGGTAAGTCATGTGCGCATACAATGTATGCTTCCACTTACCGTCATGAATGTTATGCTCAACAGGGGGGCGATCGCTTTCGTTAGCGCTTTCGTGTCGTCTGTGTGGCATGGTAATCATGGCCCAAACCCAAGTAACACTACCATTGGTTTAGTGCCAGCATTGGTGATAACCGCTCTTTGTCTCGCGGATTTGGCTTCCGTCTATTGGATTTTTGCGACTTTTAGAAGGGCTGAACGCAGAGTTGATGATGTCGCTTCGACCGTGGCACATTGACAACTCTGACGGGGTTGTACTCGTGGGCGCGAAACAAAGACAAACAGCGTGTAACAGTCTACCAAGAATAACTACGCTGCTCAGGGCGCATGAGTTGGGAAAACTAAAAGCTGATTATATACAAATTTCAATGACATCCTAAGGTAGTCAATACATCATTTGAACCTAGCAAAACTATGGTCAACTGAGAGATGAATGTGCAAACTCACCAGGATGACTTTTCACGCCCACGAGTACAGGCACATGTTTTTCTAGACTCTCCTCTTTTTTCAGTTTACTCGCTACATACAACTGGAAGGGCTAACTGTGTCACTTCGACCGCAAGTCCAACGGTTTACACGTGTCTATCTTTTTTCCTTATCATCTTTTTTTATCTTTTTCTGCAGAGCTTTCTGGTAGCTAGGGTCTAGCTATGGTTTACTTACTTTGCATCCTGCTTTCTGTTGCTTATCAGCAATTGTTGTCATTGAATTTCCGCCTCTGTCGCTGTGCTTGTTAAACGTTAACCTCCCACCGTGACAGTGATCCACACAGGACCACAGGTAATGCACCAGACCGGATGACCGAAGAAAATGACAATCGTGGAACTTGCCATGTAATATCTAAAAGCAAATGAACTGTATAGCGTCCATATCTTGAGCTGGAACTGAGAAAGCAATTGGACAAATTGGGATTGACTGATGATGATTTAGAGTTCTCAGTTGTCCTGGTTTCGAGGCACGCACAATCAGCGATGACTCAAAGCTCAGGCTGACGGTGCCGACGCCGCGGCGTCCGGTGACATCTAAACTTTCGGTTTTTTTTTCTTGGTTCTCGACGCTGTGCTTGCCGCTGTGTGAACAAATAGCCCCCATTCTTTTTTCGACTATCATGGGGCTTGGCCTACCGTTCTCTGAACCCATTAGCAGTTCATTCATGCACGTCATCCACTTCTGTAACCCTGATGCTAGAAAAGGGCGTGTTTTCATATGTGTGTAAACATTAGAACTTATCTTGTATTCGAACATGGATAAACCTACGGGCTCTTGGGTAGCTACGGTCCTACGGAATCGGTGATCACTTCCGAGCCATTAGTACCTGCGGAATGCATCCTGCTGTTTCATGTTCCATCAAAAGACCGATTAAGCCGCTAGCAAAAGAGATTTCGAAGATGACAATCCATGAGAGTCGAAGCCATGTCAAGGACTCCCAAAGTCCGAAAAAAAAAACGGGCCACACTATTACTGTCACATTAGGATTGCTTGCCAGTAGTCAGTGCATCGTGTCAGTAGCACTGCAGTAGAGGTGTATCCCTTCCATTGCAAGATCTTGTCCCGAGTTGGAACCCAAACAAACTAAGGGTCTTATCCAAGTCCTATCGCTACAATTTCCTATATGGTTTGATGATAGTATCAGTATTGGCAATAGCGCCACCAAAGGCATTTCTCCAGGATGTGCCGGTTTGCCTGGGTCGTCTCAACTTGGGAAAGTGAGAATGAATTAATAGATGACTTTAATGGTCAACAGCTGTTTACTGGTAATTGAGATGGTTATTTAAGATAAAGAGAAACACCAAGTCTTAAGCGAGCGCAATATAAGTGCTGTACTGCCAACAGGAGATAACTCAACCCCGCTCACATCTACCT
This sequence comes from Rugosomyces carneus, assembly GCA_018221805.1. Lineage (NCBI taxonomy): Eukaryota > Fungi > Basidiomycota > Agaricomycetes > Agaricales > Tricholomataceae > Rugosomyces > Rugosomyces carneus. The sequence goes on from JABCKM010000180.1 coordinate 8,524, forward strand.
CAGAACCTAGGACCTCTCACGGCCCCAATAGCTCCCCTTGAATGCTAAAAGAATCCAACAGACAGAAGCTAAGTCTGCAAGACAGATGATGGTTATTATCAACTGTGGGACTAAACCAATTGCGGTGGCGCTGGGGTTTGGGACATGTTTGTCATGCCATACAGATGACACAAAAGCACCAATGAAAGTGACCGCACTCCTATTGAATAGATGAGTCAATATATGGAAACAGACCAGGACATATATTTAAAGTGAGCATACCAGCAAAAAGCCACTGCAGGTAATGAGAAAATTACGAACTCTGTAGCTATTATGGAGTCTGTATGTTATCAACGTCCTAGAATGATGTTAATTCCAGCATTAAATGGGCATTTGTTCATACATACGCGAAACCACGCCTTTGCAAACTCAGCTTTACGAGTATCAGGATTATGGAAGTGGATGATATGTGTTACCGAGCATACTGGTTGGGGCTTGACTACGGGCGGTGATGGTGGCTGTGAAAATCTCCTGCGATTTACATGGCTGCTGCCTGTTGGGGAACTACTGTAAGCCGACCCTTCTTGATTTGTGCTATTTTTGAGTGTATTGTTCCGATTCAACCAACCATGATGTACTGAGCTGAGTGCGTACATCATCTTCCCTGTCCATGTGAAACAACAAAAAGGATGCCGTTGATCATATGAGAGGCACTGTTTTCAAAATGGGGGATACACCTGGCAGTAACGCCACCATCCTGGGCACCCCTCCATACCTCCCAGTTCCCGCTCGCATTGATACCCAATGACATTGACCCTATTGGAGCCGCGATTACACCATCCTCTCCCCGAGTGTTCAATCTGGCGCTGCTCGATCACCTTAAGGGTAAAAATGCGAATAGGGCCTAAACGGGCTGCACATATCTCGAAGTTAACCCAGATCGGTGACGGGTGCGTATCCCGCCATCTTCCTCTTTGGGCCTAGGTTTTGAATGTAGCTGTTAAACGTGGTGAACAGGTGGCGTATACATCTCCGATTCAAGGATCCCTCATATTTTAGAGCCGAAGAAGCGAATGCTGCTCAACTGTTATTCGGCTCGACAACGGAAAGGAGCAAGATCATCCAAACAATTTTGTTTGGGCAAGTCAAGAAGTGTTAGCGGTTTGGAGTTGCAAGAGAAAAATCCATCATTGACATAGATAGAGTATACAAGCATGACATAGAGACGTTTAGCTTGCACAGCCTCTGTGCATCGGTGCGGTGTCGCTGTCATGTATAAGAAGAGCGCTGTCGCCGCAGTATCATAGAAAAATAGAAATACTCTGATGGACGTCAATGTGTCAGTGGCATGAATTGGTCCCACTGCTTTACTTCCTCCCTTCAAGTTCCTCGTTCTTTCTTTTTCCGTTATGGCCCCCCCCCCGGAGATGGCCGATAACAAGGCGCCTGTTCTCGCTGTTTGAGAAATCTGGCTCAATGACGAGCCTGTAGGGGGTTGCGGCCCGGGTTTGGCTGTGGTTGGCGAGCATGGTGAAGGGCTGGGCCTTGTCCTGGAGCTGATGAATCCTGTCGTGGCACCGCGACCTATCACTCGATTTTTAGCATTCTTGTTGATCATATCGATTCGTTTAGAGCCAATGCCAATGCCCTCCGAGTATTTCGTCCCATATTTACCTCACCGACTTGAGCTCGTGGAAGAGAAAAAGGCATATGCAGGTCTGTAGAGGAAGGTGTGTGACTGACGTACAAAAATTATACGTAGACGGCGAGGCCACGAATTTTGATGGTCGGT
>JABCKM010000182.1:0-10112 GCA_018221805.1 Rugosomyces carneus
ACAGCCGAATGTAGGGAGCCAGTGGCATTGCAGTTGCAGATGGCGCGAGAAAATGTTCCGCCTTATCTCTCATGCCGTATCCGCCCATTCTCACCACCAGGGGATATATGCGTACTGAGGATGATGCTGAATGTTAGCGCCAATTTAGTGCAGAGAAAGCGGTCAACAATCGGTTGTCCCAGACGCTGGACCTGCCTACGACACCGACTCGCTATTGTGCGTGGGGTTGAAACGCTCGGGGTTCTTGGTTGTCTTGAGCCAGTCGCCGTCATGGTCGATGGTGGAGCCTGCTCTTCGTATGATCAAACCTCCGGGCAGTCATCAACAGCCTCAAACCACTCTTTTCCACTTTTCACGCCGTCGTGGCGACTGAACTCAAACAAATCACCGACCTGCCCCAACGACCGAAGCCTGGCACCCAACTACTCCGTCGGATGATCTTAGTAGCACCAGGATTTTAAAATTTCGTGATTGCTATCCTAAAACCCCTGGCACATCGAAATTTGAATGTGCAGCTCTACGCTCTCACACCTGCGGAGTCTCTATCAAAGCACTGTACTGTTGAAGTCCATTGAGAGATCGCATCCAAAGTGCTCACCCAAGGCCTTGAGAAGATCATTACTGACCTAGTGAGTCTTACCATGTTCGGCGGTGCTTTTCTTGATCACTGATGTTCTTTTCTTTTCAAAGACAACTCACGCTAAAGTAAAGAAACATGCACTCGGGCTGATTGCGACTTGGATGGCCGACTGAGAGAATGACACGACTCTAGGTGTCACAAAAAATTGCTATAACAATCTCAAATCCAAAGGTATGTTGTTTCCGATTTTCCATTCACTCCTACAAGGCCTAACGGTAACCATGATATCTCTCGCCAACTCCCATCCATCTCTTTTTTTCTGGTTCATCGAGATTATAGATCCAAAACACCTGAAGAAGCGCCTCCGATCACCATCGACGGCGAGATCAGAAGAAAGGACTCCAAAGAGTCGTGGGTGTCGATGCAAGACGAGGGTGGCAGGTCCCAGTGGGTTTCCACACACACGTATTCAGGCGCTTCGGGATCGCGATCTAGCTCTGCGGATGGTGACGCAAAGGCTTGTGATCATTGATAGCAGCACCTAAGCCATCTGGGGCAGCAGCAACACATTGTCCTGCAAGCGGTTTGTTGTCACGCGGGTCCACTCACACCAGTGCGTCTCAACGAGTCGAGCCGCTGGACCCACCTCACCTCACCCACTCCTCAACCTCCGTTGCTCCCCCACCACAACATCCCCCGACTCCCTCTTTGCCCTCCCATCCGCTCACCGCAACCTCGAAACCCTCCACCTCGACATCGGGCCCATCCTCCTCGGAAAACTTCCTCGCCCGCAACCTCGACGCTCTCAACCCCGACTTTATTTCTCTCCTAAGGGGCACAGATGGCCAGGAAGGCTCGGGATCAATGAATCCCTTTATCAAGGGCTTGTTTTCGGCCAAGGCTATCGCTACCCAAGCTCACCCGAGGAACGAAGATTCGATCGTTGCGGCGCAGCAGGCCGTCAAGCCTATGCGTGCCCCCTCCACCCGCAGGAAAAACACCGTGAAGCGGATGCCGACGCTAAGAGAGTCTGCCAATGGTGACGACAAGGACGATGCGGAGGAGAACGCCACGAGCGGGGGGATTCCTTGTGTCGCGGGCCAGTTTAAAGCAGCTTTGGACACGTTGTTCGAGACGCAGGATGAGACGCAGGCATGGCATATTTTCTGTGTGAATCCGAACGATACACAGTTGCCTAATCAGCTAGAGGGAAGGAGTGTCAAGGGCCAAGTACGTAGTGTGGGTCGACGGAGATCGCTAAGCAGTGTGCTCAAGGTTGAGATGACATCGGATGAGTTCTATGATCGCTATCGCATGGGCTTGGAGGCTGGAGGTGTTCCCGATGGCGTTCCTGTTGAGAGAGTTCAGCAGGCGAGGATTGCGTTTGGATTGATGGAGAAAGATCCTGTCTTGGGCCAGCACAATGTGAGCTGATTTGCCTTTCGAGCTTGTATCACCGTACTAACCTTGTTGCCTTTCAGGTCTTCTTGTCGCATCTGGCATTCCATAAGTTCAAAGATCAGCTTCGCTCTCAGGATGTAGAGGAGCAGAAACGCAACCGTATAGGCGACGCCGAAGCAGAGGCCGGACTCAATCCTCGCGGCATCCCAGATCCCTGTGCCCTCTATCTTTCCCCCCACTCTTGACACAGGAGACATCTCGTCTTCATCATGGGCAGGCGGCTATCACAAACTCAACAATACCTCCAACCAAGCCCTGCCTTTCGTCGCTCACGCTTCTCCATTCCAACGCACTGATCTATATGACAATGATGAGTATGATGAGAGGAAGTTCCTTCGCAGCGACAATTTTGACAGCCGCAGCCGGTTCACAAGCCAGAGGGATGATAGCGCTTCCCACTTTGGTTCCGAGTCATATGCTCCCTCTCAGAATATGTTCCAGAACAACAAGGCTCTCCTTAGCAACAAGGAGGTACTACAAGGTGACGTTCAAGAGGGAGAGACGAGTGAAGTCCTCAAGACGAGCGCCGTGCGCAGGAAATGGGTTGCTTTATGCTGGATGCTGACATTCGGGGTTCCCAGTTTCATGCTGACTCATATTGGCCAAATGAAGCGCCTAGATATCCGTCAAGCCTGGCGCGAGAAACTCGCAATCGACCTCCTCATCTGGCTCTCCTGTCTCGGTGCTATCTTTGTCGTTGCGGTGTTGGGACAACTGATCTGCCCCACGGAACACGTCTTCAACCTGAACGAGCTGGTGTCGCACTCGAGCACAGTCAAGCCCTCTAACGTGCTAGTAGCGGTTCGAGGAGAGGTTTCGATCTGTCACATGCACCACAATGGAGGAGCCTTTTTAGCTATTTCGGTTTGTATTGTAGACAGTTGAATTCAATGTTGCACATCATCAACTTTGTTGGCTATAAGTGTATTGCTATTCAATGTCCCCCAATGCTTTGAAATCCTTGAATGTCTACTGAGCAATATCTACAACTAAGCCTGACAGAACCTTCTTCTTAAATTTGCTTTTCCCATCTGGAAGTCTCTTGAGAAGAGAGCGCGAGATGAGAGACAAGATATATTGAAAGAAGCTAGCCTACAATGTTTGCCGCTGTATCCTTGCTCAATAAAGGGATCCTCATCACCACCTTCTGCAAAACCTGCTAAAGCTATAGGTTATTAGGTCTGTACAAACAAAAAGCTGAGATTTGGGTCCAATGCTGTTATTTAGTTGTTTGTACCTCAAATATACACGTCGCAGAGACTTCACTTATACTTTGACTGCAAAAAATCAAAGCACGTGACCTTATCCGGTGGTAAAATACTATTTGGCCACACTAGTTGGTAATTTACGGTAATTTACCGGTAATTTACTGGTAAAAAACTAATTTGGTAAAAAACAGGAGTTTTTTCCGCAACCCTATCGTCTTAGGTCTACATGGTAGTGCTACGGCAATTGCCAACCATCACGTGAGCAATACGATAACGACCGAAGAGTCAGCCTGTACAGTGTACTCTTGAGTGTACTTTACTACACAGCTCAGATTTGCTCTGGTGCTGACATACCGGGCGTATTTCTCGGACTTTCTTAGATGGCACACAAATTCGACGTATGCGCTCAGAACCTCGTTTTGACTGAGGCTGAGCACTGATCACCAGAGTGACAGTTTCTTACCCGATGCGACGTATTATATAATACGCTTCAATCCACCAGCCATGCCCGCGCTATGGAATTCCATCTTGCGCTCAAAAGGCTCAGGTAAACCCAATGACGACCGAAAGCGCTCGAGAAACTTCGACAAATGGACCGACTCAAGCAGTCACGACACCCCCGAAGTCGGCAACGAATTGAACAATGCAAGCGGGCACAACAAGCGCGACGCTATCCTCGCTATCCGAACCATCACTACCCTCCTCTCCAGTATGCAAACTACCATCGAACCTATGGAAGTCAGCAAACCTGACGGGACAGATAACGAACAACTCAGGCTGCTCAACGCTTTAGCTGCGACGCTTGTCCGACGGCATGAGATTGGGGCTGTCACGATGAAGGTAGATGCTGCTCGGTCAATTCATCTCTTCGTTTCACTTGCACAGTCCACGATTGGCGAACATGTCCTACCAACTCGTCAGACCACTGCTGAATCTATATTGCGCTTGTGGTTCTCTAGAGCCTTAAATCCACGTAAATGGACGGCGAAAGGCCCTGAGACGAAGAACGATACAATGCATATTATAGATCTGGAGAGCAAAATCTCGACAGCTCTCAAGAATAACGAGCATGATAGTGAAAAATTGCTCGATAGTTTTCTCACAGAAGAGTGGTAAGCGCCTTTTCTCCGCTTGTAATCAATTGTCTTACGACGTCTCTACAGGGGAAAAAAGGGAAAAGAATCGTTTGAAACTCATGTTTGGATGTTGAAAACGCTTCTCGGCCTATCAATCGCAGACAATGGTCCCAGGGCAGACTTCGAAAATTTCCATTTCCATTTTTACCTGCTGTGTGTTTCTTTGCACAAAATGATCCGCCGCCTCGATAACCCTGAAATCTCTGTGCCCTACATGGAATCCTTGTACAAGTTCAATCTCGCAGAGCATCCCTTCGCAAAAAATCCGGATCATTACATAGACGCGGCTTGGACACGGAAAGACTATGATTTTGTCACCGAGATCGATCGCGTCCTGGGATTCGATTTTTTGGGCTGCCCCAAGCTCCACCAACTAGCCAAGGATGCCATAGCTGCCAAAAAGGATGAAAAAGGCTTACCAACGCTGCTGCTCCCGTTATACAACAGTCAAACGTATGGCGAATTCCATTGGCTCACGTGCAAGCTCCTCCGTGATTTCCGTGCTGCTCTGGGTGAGCTCTACAAGCTCTGGTGGGAGCGTCGGTCCCCCCCCGACGAGGCGAGCGACCCGTCAACCACACCTGAGCTTAGTACCGAAGAAAAGGAGCGCGCCGAGCTCGCGAAAATCAAAAGATGTTTTGAAGATATTTACGTCTGTGGTTCGCTGCTGCAGGCTATCGTCCGAAGCGACTGTATGAAGACGCATCTCAAATCAATCATCGACCTAGTGCCATCTGGTGTGGTCGTGAGCACGTTACCTGTTCCATCAGCGGATGAAGGGAATGAAGATGAACACGATGACCCCGAGTTCCAACGGCTCAAGCCATGCACAACGTCGGAGAAGGGTGCACTGCAACCATGGGAGTCTTACAGAGACTGGCTGTTCCTTATGGTTCACTACTTCAATGCTATAAAGGTCTGATTCAGTATTTTGTTGCAATATTTTGCTGACCATCTCAACCCATTGCAGGTGGTTTACAACCATACCAGAAAACTGTCTTCTGTTCTGGGCAAGCCTCCTGACATCAAGATCAACATTTTAGCCCCAATGCTTCGAGATCAACAAATGCTGCCATGGAAAGAGCTCCTTCTCAAATCGAAATACTTTCCCCGCCCATCGATGGAATCGCCTTCTGCGGAGGAGCTCGTTGACTTCCTATCAGGCAAATGTTCTCTTCCACAAGGCAAATCAACACTGCAGACCGAAAAGAACAAGAATCGTATTGTGTGGCCCAAGCCGAGCAATTTCGATCACGTCATTGGTCTTGTACAAAACCTCCTAGTAGAACAGACGTTGGTGATGCATAATGCTACCACGACGACCATCCCCGATAGCAATGCAAACATCTCCAAGGTCATCCGTGCTATGGCGGAGTTGCCAGATGTGTCATCCCCGATGTGGAAGGTGACTACCAATAATGTCATCAATGATCTCGAGCAGTTGGGTACAGACCCACTGGCACATAGTCGTCTCACACAGATACGCAGTATTGCTGACAACCTGGAGATGCTGAGAAAGCACTCCCTCCTTTACCAAGAGCTAAACAGGCACCCGCTATCCACTGGAAAGGGCTTTACAGGCAAGCTTCATTGTGAAGCCTGCATCGCAAGCTTAGGTGCTTTGAAAGATTTATCAACAGATTGTATAGGTGCTGATGTACTCGACGAGTTGAAAGCAAGTGATCTCTCGCTTTACATTTGATTTTAATCAATACAATACAGGAGGTCGGACATGTCATAGGAGTATCTGAGCGACTCTGTCCAGTTTGCACTAGCCTACTTCATGCCCTCGGAACACGGGGCGGAATGAAGTTTGTTACGAACACATCACACTCCAAGATCACTGCATGTACATTACCAGAATGGCTTCCATACGACGTCGTGGACAAGGTTGCTCTGGAGTTTGGGGATTGCCTCAGAGAGGAGCTGGTTAAGCTCCAGCAACAGAGCATTAAAATGCACAATCAGGCCTACTCAACAAATACTGATCGGCTTTCGATCAACAGTCAAACCGAGCGGCTGGTGATTGATGGTTCTTCTTCCTTGTTTATGAGAAAATACAAAGGCAGCAGGAGAGCAGAATCAGACTAGGCATTGGTGTGGTGGTGCACAGGCTATTTATCATAGCTAGGTTCAGAAATGTACACGCTGAATGAGTTATTCCATACTTATTACCTGGGTTGTTCAGAAATTTCACTTGCCACTGGCACTCATTCATGAGAAGAGTATGAGTGAGCTTCAAGCTTGGTGGAGGGCTGCACTCTATGAACAAGCATTTCAAATCAATTGTAACCTTACAAGACATCCGTTTTAGTTATTCTTATCAGTAGTAAGTAATTACACCTCTTGACACCCGTTGCTCGTTGCCAATTACCCAGACTTTCAGCACAAGCAAGCTCAGCTTCACCGTCTCATTCTCATTATCACCAACGCCTGTCTAATATATCACTAAGGTTTCTCCCCGGCCGTTTCGACAATTACCAAGTGCTGTATGGACCCGTCGGACAGCGGTCATCTGCTCCAAGCGAGTCCATCGGACTTAAGATCGAGATTTCGGTCACATCGCTTCCAGATACGCAGAAGAAAAAGACACTCGAGTATGAAACTAAGACATGCTAAGCGGAACATTCATTCAAAACAAAAACTCCTTTATCAAAAGAAACAAACCAAAAATATTACACTTTAACCCCCACCTAACCCTAACCTTCTCGCCTCCCTTGCCATCCCTAAAGCACGATGACCTTCCCCCTGGTCCCAATGATTCACTCTCCTGAGCTTCTCACATTTCCATGCTAGTACTGCAGGTATTCTGCTCTTGTCTGACATTGAGATGTTGCTAATGCTCGAGGCGGCGGCAGCGGAGGTAGAGGTGGCAAAAGCACCGGCGGGTGGAGGCACCACTAGCCGAGAGACTTTGAAGAACCGTGCGCTGTGGAATACAATAAGTCTGGCCCATTCCGTCGTGTTTGTCGCTACTATGTTTGCGTTTTTGCCTTTACTAGAAGACACTTCCCCCGCTGCCCCTATACCAGCACCGGGATCGATACCTCTCCTCCCAAGAAGCCACGTCAGCCCTGCAGGTGCACACTCCACCAACCTCCTAATGTCCTCCATCTCGTTCCGTTCGCTCAGCTCAACCCTTTTGATGGGGTTTGAGGTTCCATAGAAAAGAGGCAGTGTCGTCATTGTTGGGCGAGTGTTTCGAGCGGGCGCGCGTTGTTGTTGTTGCGGGAAGAGGAAAGTGTAAGGACGGGAGGAGACGGCTGTGGTTAGCTCCTTAGTTGTGTGTAGCTCACGAAGGTTAGGGAGGGAGTTAGGTTTTGGGGTTGGTTGGGTTGGATGCCAGTGAATATGTGACTGGCCCGTTATAATGTAAACGTCGGACTGCCACTGCGGTCGACGGCACCAGTCTTGAAAGAGGAATGATTCCCCCACCGTTTCTGGAAAGCATCAATCATGGTTTAATCCGTCTTGCGAGGCGTACGACGCGCTTAATCGTCCATGATGTGAATAAGCCCACCAGGCTTGTTTTGCATCAACCGGACGCAATCCGCATTGTCAAAGTAGTTCACTTGAGGGATGAAACGAGAGATGCCCTCGGCGTTGTACTCGGCGATGTACTCGGCGACATGGTTGACGAAAAGTCGTTGTTGGACCCAGTTATGCAGGCGTTCATTGGCAAAGTTGACACAAAATTGGTCGAGGGAGTTGGGGCGGCTGGTGATTCTGGGGGCCAGGCAAGTCGAGGAGGCCGATGAAGGTGGTGAAGTCGTCTTCGCAAAGCCGTTGATTAATTGTTCATCGAGCCATGCAAAAAGGATGGAATATAGGGTCTTAGCGAGGTCGTCACGATTATCGGAAGCGCCGTCGGGATCGAGGAAGACGGTACATAGTTCCTTCTTCATCAGCTTAGTCTTGTAGGATAGAGCGGCTTTAAGTTCCGATGGCGGAATGCCTAGGAACTCGGCAACGACAGCAAGGAGGTCGGTATTGCGAACGACGGCAGCATCTTCGTTTCTGACGCAGTCGATAGTGAATTTAAGATTGCCGAGGTGGAGAATGGCAGCAAGGAGCTGACAGGTCTGCGCAACATGTCGTTTGGAGAGTCCGATGGTCTTGAGGGCAATCTTGAGCTGTTCGAACCGGACACCATTGTCATCACGACCGCCTCCGTTAGCTCGGGTTATCATCCCGCGCTGCCCGAAATACCGATATGTTGTTTTGTCCAGCAGATGCAGGTGCTATCGTTCCTCGGGAGAAGCACCAGCGACGAGATAATAGAATATATGGAAATTACGCTCGCCAGAGGGCACCGGCTATGCGATTACGTTCTAAGTAGTAGTCTAAGGTCTTGATACCGCATAATCGTCCTCGATCGCTGAATTGAAGTTCGGTGTATTTTCCGAACCGAGAGGCATTCGGGTTGAAGAGTGTTCGAGCGCTTCCAAATGTTTCGAGGACAAATTCGGCAGCAGGAACTTGGGTGGCGAGTTTGGACCCTTTTTTACCCGGGTTATTGACGCTTAGCTCGAGAATGGATTTTATGGCTAGGCGACGGTTTTCTGATCTTCCACTTCCTGTTTCGCCGCTGGAAAAAAAAATTAATACAAGACGATGCAGGATGTTAAAGAGCGTCTACGCACACCTGAAGATAATGGACTGGGCAAGTTGGAGAGTATGAGGTGGTTGGAGCTCTTGTGCTCAGAAGTATCTCGATGTTCTGCTGCGTACCCTAATTTGAAGACACATAAATTGACATAATTGTTGGGCGTTGAGGGCTATGAGAGGCAACGAACCAATCGTAATGAACCTATCGTGGCGACAAGCCACAATGACTTCTTGTTTCGGCCACGTTCATTTTCCCATTTCTTGTCCTTCTTGCCTGGTGTTGCTCTTGTCAGATGACGCAGCGGAAGGAAGCTGAGACATACCAGCGTTCATATATGAAAGGCTCGAAGACAATGGGCATTCAGGTGTTCAGAGTACAGCAGCAGTGCCGGAATTGAGCGGGATCAGATGAGGTGGTGCAAGGCTTTGTTTATTCATATTTACAGCTGACTCGCAGCTCTGACGAGAATCAAATGTATTAGTTTATTGCCAGATGGTGGTGGTATTTCCATGATAGTCACTTATTTTACTAGTCGTCATAAGCATCTAGACTACGACTTGAGCAGATGAACAGGTATGAATGATTATTGATCAACTACTCTTCAATGTAAGGTAGGGGCAAAAATAAGCAGAGCTGGGCAAGGATTTTGTTCAGGTGTAAGACACCCCCACAACCTATATCCTTTGAACATAGCCATGAAACAAAATCTTGCCGATCCTTGTCAACCTCTGGTACCAGAGATTTGATGTCGTCTTTCAAGATGGTATAGATGAAATAGGACACGGGTTTGAAAATGTGCCGCCAATGACAGTCACGATTTGGTGAATGCCCATGCACCTGAACTTCTTGCATCGATGTGTTGCGAAAATAAATCTGTTCAAGGGGTCAAGGTGGTTTCACAGAATTTCAAGTCTGGTAGGCCTACTCGTTGGGAGCATCCACAGTAGAAGCAATATCCATCAGGGAGAACGATTCCATCAATCCAGTCTAGATAATCTTCACTCGCCCGTACATCAGCGCTCTTCACGCATTGCTCAAGCGTGTGAGTAACACACGAGGAGGATTGGTTAGCCCAACAATATGTGCAGCATTTATCGAGGATTTCGCATGCGTTAAAT
>JABCKM010000183.1:0-10080 GCA_018221805.1 Rugosomyces carneus
TTCTCCACCAACGTAGATAACATTTCCTTCACCATACCGTCCTTCATGTACTGTATTGTGTGTGCCTCTACCCTGCTGAGTTTCTCCCATTCCGATAGCTTAATACCCTGCATGCCTCGATCAACATCCACTCGGAAGTACGTATTTCGACAGTTTGCGAAACGGCTATACATGTCCTGATGGATCAAATCACAGTCAGTTGCAATTTGCGCAAGTGCCTCTACGACATCCTTTGAGAGAATTTGCTGAAATGGCCCTCGTGTCAGGATCTCAGCTGGCTTGAGCTGCCCAGTGCCAATACTTATCAGACAACCAACTTTGCGGTCGGGAAACAGGGTTCTAGCCTCATGAAGGAGCATCAAGGTTGGGTTGTTGACACCAATGCCACCATCAATATATGACTGCCCCCTTCCAATCTCGATCTGTTTGAAAAACGTAGGCGTCGCGGAAGTGGCGCGAGCGGCTTGCCAAATCGTACAATCGATAGGCGTTTCAAAGGACCTATAGGTTCGTAAGAGTACGGGCCTATTCATAGTATGGGCGTTTTTGGCACAAACGAAACTAAGAAGGTTTTTGGCTCAAATGACGGTGGATAACGGATGGAAATGCTCACGTTCGACAGACGGATGGATTCCCATCCTCCAATAGACGAGATTCCCGATCGCCGAGTTCTTCGTTTACAATGTGTTTTATGGCGTCCTCAAGCTTCGTCGCACTAAATATTCCAGTTCCTCCCCAACGCTTTGGCTTGGAAAAGACCTCTGACACTAGTTTCTCATAGCACTCAATTGCTTTATCTATGTCCATCTTGAGGCGCCCAAGCATAAGTGCAATTATCCTGTAATCGCGACAAGATCAAGAGCATGAATGCCAGAGGATAATTGCACACGCACCCTCCAGTGCCGGTCCCACCGATAATATCAAAATATTGACATGGTTTGGGGAGATTCTTGGGTGGTTCGCTACTGTTGTCCGTTTGTTGTCTGTCATTTTCTTCTTTTTGGACGCGGTGCATGAACTCTCTGATCAGGAGCTCTGATAGTCCACGAATACCGCCTCCATCTAGTGACAGTTAGCGACCATGATGATAGAGGAGCGTTGAGATATAGATGATCTTACCAAGTGCAAGAAGCCGCAACGCTGGTTTGTTTGTAAGGGAGGTCATGTTTGCACTAAGAGATGATTTTTCGATGGCTGTGTGAAATTCTGGAGTCAAATCTTGAGCGTGACCATAGGCTGTGCGCAGTGTGCGGCCACAAGCGCCCACAGTACCTTGACTTTCTCAAATTTCAACTGCTTGTAATACCTCCAAGCGTGTCTTAGCTTAGTTTTTATGGGTTCTTTAGATCCGCATTGGTTCTGAATCTACTATTGGAAGTCGGTAATGGGTAAAGCTCTCTCTTCGATTGCATAGTTATGAACAGGCATTGAAAAAATGTTTTAATGAGGCTGGAAGTCAGTGTCCAACTGCTCAAGCAAAGGTAATGAATGACAAAAGATGCTGAACCAAAAACTATGTACCTCGTCGCCACAAATATATATATCCATAGTTGCTGTATCTTACTCCGCCATCGACCCCCAACGCTTCATCTAACCTGCCTCAAGGCTACCCCGTCTGGCAAAGGGAATAAAAAGAGACCAAGGGCATTAATGTTGATATCCCTGTATTGGTGTAAAATCGGATCTATCTTATGCGCTATGAAGGTACGCTCCGCATGAAAAGGAAAGAAATTCAACATACCGGACTTCACATCGATTCCGTACAATATTGCTCTCACTAATGGCATCGAGTCGGCTATTGAGTCGTGAGTACGCCATGTTGCGTTACTTCTGGAAGATGTTTGGTTGGAATTAGCGAGAGTTGGGAGCCGATCATTGGTGTCGAACAGATCTCTCTGGGGTATGAGTATGCATGGAACCTCGACGGCATGAGGGTATTCCCAGGCTTTCTCGCACCAAACCACGTAAAATCGGGATGGCCTCGTCAGAAATGACAGATGTATCAGAGGCGGGTACGCGGGAACAGGATGGTGCTGCTCAGGACGTGGGTTGGCTTAGATTAGAGCAACAGCGCGTTCTGGGCTTGACTTGAGTTTAGCCTGCAATTTCACGTCGTAAGGGGCTTACACATACCTTCTTTTATACCTCAATCTTCATGCCAGTGGCAAAAACCACCTTTCGCCTATAACGTCTTCGAACGGGGGGACTTATCCTCCATCCTCGGAGGCATGCATCACTTCAAGTCGAATTGAATCTGTCCGTTAGGCTCGTTAAGTAGTGACAACGAAGGGTGCGTGTCTTGGAACGTGTAATCGTATATCATTTCGAGTGTCCGCACTATTGCCGAGAGGGCCAACTCGCTCGCTGAACAACACAAGGGCCATTGTGAAGGGCGCCGTTTTAGTGTCAAAGCTTTGTATTGCAGAAAGTTCAGTGAGCGGTTGGCGAGGTTCTAAGCGGGATGATATGTACAAATGGAGTTGTTGAGCTCGTCGGAAGCCCAAGTCCCGCTGAGCTTTGTGGCCGCGCTGTCGATTCAATCTAGATGTGTGCTGTGGAGGATATTTAGCACCGAGAACGAAGACATAGCAAGACGTTCGTGTGTCATACCTCTTACGACAAACTCGTCTGCTCTCCTAACGACTTTTGTTGAGGCCACTTTCGGATTCAAGGATCGGTTGAAGCATTTGTGGAGAGGGAGGCGGTGCTTGTGGTAAGAGGGGAGACCGATCACGCAAGGATAGATGTATGAGAGGCGGAATATATATGGTAGGGTTGTTGCGGGATGAGGACGGTTTAAGAGGCGGCTGATGGGAGGTAATATTAGTTTGTGAGCCGTCTATTGCAAGGAAACTCACGTGAAATCGCTGACAGCGCCTTGCAAATTTCCAGACACAAGTGCGTATTCAACACAATCCGTAGTACCACGTAGGGCAACGGTAGCACACTCTACATAGGAAAGGGAAGAAGGTTGGAAAATTTTCCCATAACCCGAGGCTATGACCTTGGCGGATGCACAAGATGATTTGAATGGAGTCGTATGAATGTTGGACTACGAGCTCCAAGATGGACGTGTTGAAGAGCTCAAATCTGGTTCGAGGTCCACGCAGCTCTAAGCAAAGGGTATCTCATTCGAAATCTGATTTCTTGTTCATTGTTTCGAGCGGCACCAGAAGCAGAGATACAACATACCGAGTCTGGTGTTCCCTCAAACATTGAGCAGATGGTAGATTTGACGTATCGTCCGTAGTGTATTTAACCGAGTCGAATAAGGTGTCTTTGGCCTCTTGAACAGGGCTCGATGCCTTGCGTCGAATCACTCGAATCACCTGTTGTCAATGAGCGTCAAGAGTCAAGACCGTCAAGGTTTTGTTGTCACGCGGATCGTCACACCTCTGAGACCTCTCTACCAATTACGCCAACGCTCACATCTACAGCCCGCACGCCCCCCTGCACATACACTGGTTGCACGCCAAAATAGGGATGGAAGTAGAGAGGCGATGCCCGAAAATTCAATCTCTGGTGGTGAATGGGGCCCGTTACTACTTTAATCGCTGAGGTTTGTGTTTTTATCAATTCTCACTGTCTGCATCGCATGGCCCTCTTCTCTAATTCTAGCGTTTGTTGCTTCCATCATCTCTTTTATCCCTTCTGCCATTGTCGCAACAATGTTCATCCATCTCATGCTCGCTATATTCAACAGATCTTGCTCTCCGCTAAACCACGCGACACCTTAACAGGCACGTACTATCAATTAGCACTAATTAAAAACCTATGGTTCATCATTTGCAAACGCGCGTAAGCTTTTAACTAAATCCACTATACAAATCAGTGCTCGGACCCAAATTTTATATCTTTCAGGTAGGAGACAGTGGAACGTCATCACAAACAAAAACTGTCTTCACCTCCATACATGCCCACATCCACGTCGTTATTTCTGGGAAAACGCTGACCACACGCTATGCATTCTCACACCTACATGCTTGTATATACACGGACAGGAACGCAGGTCGACGACCAGGTACGGTATACACTTTTTTTTGTTCTGGTAACTGATCAATACTCTGTCAAAAGGTTCGACTGAGAAACGTTGTCGGATGAGAACGCAACTGCAAAGCTGAAGCAAGGAGTATATTCGCCTCTTTCTTCTCTTCAGAGAACCCCCGAGGCTGACGGCAACAGACATATGAGTTGTTGTTGAGGTTTCCTAGACTCCTCCCACCTGCCACACCCATCATCCACCTCATCCTCTTTGGTTTCGCTCTAGAAAGTGCCCCCGATTGGACGGTTTGATTTCTTGACGCCGAGTTCTGATCATAAGTGAGTCTTGGAGCTTTCATTGAGCATAGATTAAAAATACG
Organism: Rugosomyces carneus; assembly: GCA_018221805.1. NCBI lineage: Eukaryota > Fungi > Basidiomycota > Agaricomycetes > Agaricales > Tricholomataceae > Rugosomyces > Rugosomyces carneus. The sequence goes on from JABCKM010000183.1 coordinate 4,362, forward strand.
ACTCAAAAAGAATAACGCACATAATGCAAGAGCTGTGTTCATTACATGAGCGCATATCCCGAACTTGAAGAACAAGAGCATCTTTTAATATAGCGGTGGTTCGCATACATGAAACGAGATATCACAAGAGGCGTAGCGATGTAGCCTACAGACTAGGGCATGTCATAGGGTCTCTTTCACGTCGTAGAAAAATTTTTAGATTCAGCGGAAAGAATCAGTTTCCACCCATTGGTCACTTTCCATCAACTCGCCCTCCTTGATTCCGGTATCAATCAATGTAGGCTCTCTTTCTTCCCAGATAATTAACAGCTTTAAACTATCCGTACGTCCACTTTTTGGCCATATAAACATGGTAGAGCGAGGCGCGGCATCAGGTAACACCCAAATCACTCGCGAACGAGAGGTTTGATCATGATGGTCAGCGTTCATCAGTATATGGTGCAGTAATATGATTCCAGTCCCGATTTCCTGGCGTAAAAAGAACTTGTGGGGTGGATAGATGTATGTACCACATCGATTAGGTAATATCAAGGGTGGCGGGGTCTTTGGAATCAATCCATCCGGAAGCTTATAGAGTTGGAGTTCATGGTTGTAATAGTACCGTCCACATCCCGAAAAGTTGTGAACTGGAAAATAAACGAATGAACTCTATCTTTTTTGAAAACAATAGCAGGTGCAGACTTACCTCTTTCGTCTTCCGTAAGGAAATCTAGATGTTGATTTTCTAACCTCATAAGATGATTGTCCACCGCGAGGAGATTTGGGTTGATTTTGCTGAAGAAGAACGGCATACCCACATACCTATGAAAGGTAAACGAAGCCTGTAGAGTATATTTTGGCCCCCCAAAGAGGTCAAAAATATAGAGCGTTGATTGTTCTTCATCGTGGAAGAGACATGCGAAGCGCATTTCGTCCGCACTAAACGCAGAATGATGCATCTCTCCAGGCAGGTCCAGCATAGATACGCCGAATTTAGTTGGCGCACGACCATCAATGATGGCATTGCCAGTATTGAGGTAGCTGCTACCTGAGCTTAGACTAAAGGGGTCGTGTGTCGGAGTATAAGGCAAGGCTAATTCAGTATAGTGGTAAATGCGTTCTGGCCGTGACGACCCAAGTGACCACTTCTCGATTGTCAGCTCGCCACTGTTCAGTTTAATGTAGTAGATACAAACAGAAAAATAGCCAGGAAACCTACGTGCGCCTAATAGACCATATGATTAGCTCATCTTGTTGCGAGCTCAGTACCCAGTTGCGCCAATATATTTCTTGCTCATCTTGAAGAATTCGAGCGTCGAGAGGTCGCCATGAAATCCGACCATTTTCTTCGACAATCAGCGCATCCTCAATCGAGTCTCTGGCTGCACCAGGCACCAGACTGAATACATGGTGTACAAGGCTCTCAAAGATGTATGTTAACTCTGCATGGTCGTGGTAGGATCCGTTCGCGTCTTGTAGGAATGTCCAAACGGCGATTCGCGAAGGCGTGTGATAGTTGTTGATGGCAGCCAAAAATCTCGTTTCATCCCGTGTAAAAACCATACCCAGATTTTGGATCTCGGGAGAGACCATAGACATCTCGATTCGCGCTGCTTCATCCACCAGTATGCAAAACAACGCGAGAGTCTCTGTAGAAAAAGGCGCACTCTCGGATACGACAAGCTTCTTGCCCGTAGCACTAAAGCCATGCAAAAGCAAACGGGTTTCCACTGAGTCATCGGGCCTGCGTTCATATATCGATGTACCATGGATATCTAACACCTCGACTGCGTGATCTCTAACCCTTGCCACACGCTCACCACTCCCACTAAGCTGGATGTCATCCATCCAAAGTGAGAAGTTTGGGTCGTATATTGCGCTTGGTCGATCAATGCATTGCTTTGTTTGGAGGCTGAAGATCCCGCCCGGAGTGATGATGGTGGCATTTTTACCAAATGCGTTAACACGACCAAAGTCGGCCCAACGCGTATTTTTTGCTTCAACCTGAGAACTGGTAAAGATGAGTGTCGCCCAGCTATCCGCACTAGAAGTCCCGCCGACATCCCAACAGGTTGTAAGTAAGACTAAGTCGTTATCGACTGTGCCACGAATTGTGATAGCGATATGATTACCCGAGGCACTTGCAGTCATTACATACACCAAATCGAATTCCTCGGGTAATATGGACACAGGTCGCGAACGCACACCGGTCTTCATTCTTTGGCGTTTGAGCAAGCATTCTGACGAGGATGTTATAGTGATGGAGAAAAATGTGTCCATGGTGGGATCATAATGCACCCATACGCGCCCTTTTCCGCCTTCTAGAGGGGGAATGACATTGCTGACAGTTGTACGCTTTTCGAGCGACATTTTTAACCCATGATAGATGGAGTGTCGCAACATTTGAGGCGAAGAGTTCAATGTCACGGAAAAGTCCCGGAACACCTGCATCACTAGGTCCAACCAATCCAAGATGTCCGGGAAGAGGGTGTCGTGTTCTAACTTGGTAAAACGCCGTATGGTGTCCTCCGCGTACTCGATGTATGTAAGACGGATCAGCTCCTCCAGCCATACGATAGAAACTGAAGAACGAGTAAAATCTGCAAAGGTTACAAGTAGTCGAAGTGCATCGGTTTCAGGACGTGAATGACGTTGGACCGTGTTCAGGACATATTCTGTCCAGTAGATCGTGGAGTAATCAAAGAGTGGGTATCGTTCCTTGAAGGCATTCCGACCTGGAGTCCGGTCTAACTCAAGGGTGATTGGAGGCGAAAAATACTCGTCGACATGAGGGGTAGTAGAAAGGATGTAGTTCATGCACGTCATGCCCATCTCGAACTCTAGGTGTGGAATGTCCATAAAATACAGTTCCATCATGCTTGCAACTTCTGTTGAGTACATGGAGGGCTGAGTGGAAAGAAACTGCTGGGCAGAGAGATGAACAATGCCAATTGTGTCACCCTCAGCCAAACCGGTATATCGCACAAGGTCACCACAGCATCTAACAATATCCCTACGTGACCACAGCAAACCGCCATCCTCGTCGAAAAGATCGCCAGACGAGCTTGAATTTTTGTCTGTCGTCACTTTTAGTGCCTCCTCCAACTCGGTAAATGTTACAGGGCGTCTGCTGATTACAATCCACTCCAGCACCTGGCGGCTGAATTTACGACTCGTCTCGTTGGCGTCCGAAAGCCGTTTGCAGATACGGGCATACATCCCATCTAACCCCTTTGGCAAGTGCTTCAACAGATTCCATATATCCGCAACAAGGAACTGGCATTCGACCTCCTTGCACATCAGGTACGCCCAGAGAAACATTCCTTCATGATTTTTGACGTCGCCAAATGTTGCTATAATACGCTCACGAAGAGCGTAGTGTTTTGGGTAATCGAGTCGTTCGATTTGTTTGATAGAGTGAGTGACGAAGGCTACAATATCATTTGTGACATCCTTCTGGGTAATTTGAAGTGTTACGGGCTGGGCCTGATCAACGTACTTGCGTCGCAGTTCGTTTACATGATCGCCAGATTGACGACCAGTCATGACTACACGGATTTTTTTCGAGCTTGTATTCACGAGTTTTCGGAGGTTTTGAATGAGTGACTTTGGATCCTTACACTCATCCATGGCGTCAAGGATAATTGTTATGGTGGGAGAGTCATCGAGGTGTGAATGTTCAGAGTATTTAGATAGTAAGGGTGAGAGGATGTTCCATAGCGACTCGAAATGGACATGCGTCGTCCACGACAGTGCTTGTAGGTCAGATTCCAGCGTTGTGAGTAACGGGTGGTTGGTAGAGAGCATGTCTTTATAGACCTGATGCAGAAGGGATCGCGCGGCTGCTAACGCTGTGTTACAACTATCATCAGTCTCCTTGAAATAGTGATATAACGTTGCGTGTGAAGCAGAGCGAGACCGTGCTTCATCTACCAGCCACGAGCTTAAGACCGTTTTTCCCGCTCCGGCAGTACCATAGATGACAAGAAAGACGCTTGACCGTCCTTCATTCCAATCGACATACTCCTGCCGCCCTCGAAGCCATTCACATGTGCCGTCGTGGCGATATTCTTTCGCAGTTCGGAGATGATGATCATAGTCTGGTGGGTCAATCAGCCCCAAGAGTTCCTTTTTCTGTCGTCGGACCCGCTCATTTTGTTCGTCAGAGTGGTGTTGAGTCGACTCGACTTCATGCAGCCTTGTTTTCTGCGCTGCAATACCGCCCTTCAATTTGGTGAATTCATTGAGCATCATGCGCGATGAGCTGAATCGCTTCTTTACGCGAGAGATTATATCTATAAATCATCTCAGCTCGGACGTAAATAAGAGGCTGTCAATAGTCTTGTTTTACCATTCTTCAATTTTTTCATATAGTATTCCAAGGCCGTTACCCAGAATATGATGATGGCTTCGTATACGGCTTCTGTTGCGGTAATAACCATGGGTGAATGAGTGAATGTATCCTCAACTAGCCGTAGGTGCTTTATCTCCTCAGCCATTCCCACCAAGAACCCCAGTACCTCTTCTATGACATCGATGTCGCCCTTTGCCATCTATCGGACGATTTAAGAACAGGATGGAATAGATAGAAAGACACGCACTTCAAGAATAAAAGATACAGCTCCCCAGATCAGGTCCCCTCCCTGAGGCGCAAGCTTACATACGCCTTCGACAATCTGTGCGTATGGATCAATGCCCAAAACCAGCTTTCTAACCCTGCCAGATTTTCTTTTTCCTTTCAATACCCCGCCGATCCGTTCAGCCTCCTCAACGAGATGATCGAGGCTTGATATCTCTTTGAATCGTTTCAACTGTTTCGGGGTCAATCGCTCCTCAACGGCGAGTCTCGCACGCTCGAAGGCACGTTGTGCCTCCCCTGGCGGGTCTGGGCTCGTGTAACTCGACATGGTCGCCGGAGGATGGGGTAGGAAGGTTGAAATGCGCATTAAGCGCCGACACAGCTGTCAAATTTTGAGCTTGACATGTGATGACAGGCGTAGGTCCCGTGCAGGTGTCGCGTCAAGCAAATGAGCGTGAGCGAGCATTCATGTCAAACCCCATATGTCGTATTCATCCAACTGAGCGACTAGCTCCTTTGTTTTATCTCTTAATCCCCTAACTCACAAGTTCGTCGTGAAACGGGTGGGTTTTTCGAAAGCAACAATGTCGAGATGTTCATATAGGTCACCGTCTACAGATACGTGCATGCGATACAGCGATACGCATCCAAGCTAGGGCGTAACGTCCTATTATTGAATGGGTCATTTGGGCTCGAGCACCTATACCTAGATTTTCTCTAGTGCTTCACCAGATACCAATTGGATTTTTAGAAATGTTGAGCTGGGTAATAACGAGCCTTCCTGTTGTGCGACGCGTCCTATCCAGCAGTTGTGCATCGCGATAAGTTAATCAAGAAGAGCCTGCTGTCTCTGGACTCTATTAGCTGGCTTAAACTTGAGAGAGGACCGTCCAAATAGCCTTCATTAGATTATTGATTCGAGCTTTAGCTTGACGATGCGCGTAGTCTACAATACGAAGATGCCAACTTTAAGGTTGACCTGACTTGGCGAGCGCAAAATCGGGGTCTGTCATGAGATTAGTCTGCGGCCGGTCCAAAAGATAACACACAGGCAGGTTGCGCTGAGCCGGTAGGTCGAGGCTCGTGACGTGCGGATCTCCTAGGTGAACTAACTTCGCGAAAAATAAACTTTCAGAGTCGCTCTTGTAACCAACCATTTTC